>JAQJVL010000738.1:0-79442 GCA_035578905.1 Stictocephala bisonia
AAAATTTTTATTGTTATTTAGAGAACATAATGTATATTTAAATCATTCATTTGTCTAGCAAAAATATCTTTCTTAAGGTTGAAACAATTTATAGAAACACATTTGAGATAAATTTAAAACAAATGTACAATTTTGTAAAATAAAATATATTTAATCTCAAATGGGTAAAAATATTTGAGAACAGTACACAATTTTAAGTAAAAAAGTGCATTAAAATAGCATTTTTGAGTGCTATTTTAGAAAAATTTTCCGGGGGTAGGCCCCTCTACCCCCCGTTTGACTGGGGGGTATTCCATACCACCCAGACCCCCCGGAAGCCTGCCCCCAAGTGACCTGTCCCTTATTTCCAACACCAGCATTTGGCAACCCTGGTTTCTTATCTAATATGGAAATTGAGATTTTGTTAGTAATATGTATCTTAAAATGGCGTATTATGGCCTCTTTCAGTCACATATTGCTTATGGGTTAACTTTGTGGGGTCATTCAAGTCATATACAGGAAGTTCTATTAATTAAACAAAAGTAATTAGAATCATAAGTAGAGCCAAATCTCGTGATCATTGCAGACCACTTTTTAAAAGACTTGAATTTTTTACAATAATCAATTTATATATTTATCATACTCTTATTTATACAATATCCCACATTTCATAATTTACTCACAGACTGGACATACATGAAAACAACAGTAGGGGAAGAAAAAAAGTTTGACTTACCACAATTAACACCGACTCGTAAAAACAGATAACTCATTTTTTTAATAAATGTACAAGATTTTTTAATAAATTACCCCCTACACTGATTAGCTTACTCCACTTAGTATCTTTAAGAATATAATACACAAATGGCTGATTGACAATCCTTTTTATAGTATACAGGAATTTTTAGACAAAGAAATAGATATAATTTTTAATCTACTCTAGTTATTTTCCACAGCTTTATATTTTACATAGTTATATCATTGATTTTTATACAAATAGATTTACCATCCAATGTTAAATATTGAGTCTCAAAATATCAGCTGTTTTAGTGGTCCATTGTGGAGCGCTAGTGTAGTTCCATGTAAATGTAATGCAGTTTAAAACAGCTGTGGTTGTGGGCCACACAAACTAACAAAATTACTGCCACAAATATTCCTATTATATGATTTATCTATTGTAGGTTTATATAATCAATGATTATATATAGCCTATTGTTGTTTATTTATTATTGTTATTTATTTATGTATTGTTACTTTTTATTATTATTATTTATTATTGTCAATCTTATTATTCCTATGTAACACAGCCTATTGTCTTGTATAATGGACCAATGGCAATACAGTTTCTTATGTCTTGAAAAAAATGTATATGTTTGTTATATGTAAAGTAATAAAAAAATAAAATTAAAACATTTGTAAAAAGGGGACCATACCTAAAAAATACACAAAATATTAAAAATGTTATAGTCCGATAGCCAAAAGTTGTAGGTTTATATAATCAATGCTATTACATCAACAATCATGACTGCAAAACAAAGAGAATCAAAATAAAAGTGAGCTGATCAGAAAGATAAACTTATCCTCTTTCCAATGGTATGTAGATATATTCGCTACGTCTGACCGAACATACTATATAACGTAAAATGCGACGAGCGTGCAAATCGTTAAATAATGAACGACTGCCATTTCAGGCGCGATCTGTGTCGTTCAAAAATGAACGTCTGCCATTTGAAGGTTTAAAGATTATAAACTTTGATTTTGCTTCTAGTTATATACTGCCATCTTTTGTTGTCGTAAGTTGTACTTATATTATAATTTGGACTTGTAAATTATTATACCTTGATTCTATTTCTGTGTGTATATTAAATCGATGAGAGATGAGTTATCCAGTGATAGTTTTAGCACTTTGTGTTATTGTTGTTGTTGAATGTATGTTGTTGCTTTTTTATATCTTATTGTTAGTTTATGTTACTGTTGCTGTTACAGTAGAACGTCGATAATTCGGACGTCAAAAATCCGGACCGTCAATAATCCGGATTTGTATCTACGTATTACCATAGACCTTCTATTATACCAGACAGTCCCATCCCAGCCAGAAAATTGAAGACAGTAAAAATCGGAGCGGAGGCAGAGCAACCTAGTAGGAACCACTACAAACAATTTTATACCCCCTGATTCATGCGACTCTACTGGCAATCTCGGAAATAAGACTTGTGACGTAATTTGATGATGTCATTCCCCCCCTCATGTCTCCAGGAGGCAGTTACCTGCGGGGCGTGGGAACGGAAATAAAGCAAGCGAAGCCCAAACATTCAAACAGATTCTTCAACTGTGTCACCATTTCAGTTAGCGTTGAAGGTTTTAATCTTGCAATATACACTGGGGCACTCAGTTCAGTACCTCAGAGAATTTTGACATCCTTTTTATATTTGTATCGATAACACTGACGACCACCATGTTTCATGACTTAATTATTAAATTATTTCACAAAATTAATTACTTTTAAAAAATACAAAACCACCAATTAAACAAGAACTATAATATATATAGAAACCAACTTTAAATTTAAAAGTTGTAGAGAATTGTATGCTCTATAAAACTATTCTTTCAGAATACTATTTCGTCCAGCCTGATAATTAAAAATAAGTGTTTATTCTGGACACTGAAATGCTAATTTTTCACTTTTAAGCCCCATTGTAAAAAAACTATAATTCTTAAAACATTTCTGGTAGATTTATTAATTACTTTGGTTATTTACAAAACTTTTTTACGCTGGTCAAACTTACCTAACCAAGAAATACAAAAAATCCTCGCTTCTTGAAAATTTCATGTCGCGGGTTTTTAATGAATTAAAATGAGGTTTTCATTTTAACACTTATATAAAATATCTGTCACAACCACGTTATAATAAACATTTACCATTAAAATACTTGTTTCTTCCTGTACAAAAATATATGCCACATGTGTACCTTAAATATAGTTTTCTTGCTTCAACGAGCGTTGGAATCTGGTGGCAGCAGATCTGTAACCCAGCTACTTTGAGAAAAAGTGTTTAGGAGATTGTAGGCGATAGGTTCCAAGCTCGGTCCTCTTAATACCGACAAGGCCTCCGCTTAACGGTTGCCATCGACGTGGACATTGCAATAGAAGTCTGTGATGTCCATGTTGGATGTTAGTTAGAGTTCGAATTTTGTGTAGGGGAGAGAAATGAGTGTCAGACTTATCAGTTACCTGTAAATCAGACCAACACTACGTGGTTCGGAGTCTACATAAAGCTGTAGGTCCCTTAGTTGCCCTGTCTGTTGGGCTATTAATAAATTGTTATTCTGAGGAATAGTTGAACTCAGGTAGTAACCAGAATACACTCATCCTACACACATATCATCATTCATATTCGTAGAGATTTCTAAATTAATCTAAAAGCAACAGATGTTCAAACGTAAATAATATATTTATAATAATTTAACTAAGGCTAAGGCGATGTTTATAATATTCATGAGATTATAGATATTTCATAATGTTAGAATTAAGTTTGTGTTCAGAAGAAGTTTAGTTTGATCTGTGTGTATAAAAACGAGTGTACGTGAATGTCTCTTTTCCTCTGTGAATTACTACATAGAGTTTCATTCATCCTATCGTTATGAAACTTTTGGAAATTATATAGTCCCCCCCCCCAGAACACAAATTTATAAAATTACATAACAATAATAAAATAAACGTAGTTACATTCCTTCTGTTAAAGTTCAGAAAAATGACAATCCTTCACGCAAACTGCACACAATCACCGCTCTTTTTAAAACTAAATAAAATATTAAAATACGTTGGATACAGTATCTTTAGTTCTACGCTATGTACGAATTTCATTCGAACTTCCACGTAATCTGGAAAAACAGCATTATAAATTAAGAACACGTTTATATGTGGGCAGTTTTAATAACACAGTCTTAATTAGCGAGCGCCGAAAAGCAGAGTAACAAGCGCGGGAGCTATGCAGGGTTGTCATACGTATAGTTGCAATGGCTGAATGCTGAAACCAGTCATATTTTTCTGTAGAGATTACTTTTTTTTAGTAAAGAACCATCGTTTTTAATGGCTTCAACAATTCAGTACATGACATGTCACTGTAAACTTTTATGCTCAGACCCTCTCCACTGACAATCTATTCCGATAGGGTGTCCGGTACGATACGAAAACAAATCGAAAATAGTTTAGTAACTATTTACTAAGACAATACAAATACTTATAATAATACTACTGTATTATTATTATTATGGAAATTTGGCCAAAAGAAATAAAAATAGAACATTTTTAGACAAAAGAACTCTTTTTTTAAATTGAAAAATAGCATGATAACTGTAATAATTTAAGACTGAGTTATTAAATTAAATAATAACTATAATTAAGTACTCTTTATACATTTTTTATAATAATACATGACCAGTTTCGGGCCTTGGGCCATCTTCAGAGTGTAAATAATATAACCTATAAGAAATGAACAATTATAAAAATAAAACAGATGAAGATAACATACGATTAATTTAGTGTGGGTAAGTTGAATCATTGATTATATAAACTTACATTGATTATATATACTTTTGATTCTTTATTATAGCAAGTCAAAGTTGAAGACAGCGTCAACATGTTGCATCTTCTAGGTTACTCATGAACAATTTGATTATTCTTGAATAGTCTAAATGTTGGTGCATATTACTGTATTAGTATATGTATATAATATTATACAATACAAATTTTCATCTGTGACATGTTGTAGTTGTTTTATGTGTGTGCCAGTGACGTCAGTCGATCCGTCTGAAGAGTGTGGGCTTAGGAGCAATGAATACAAACTCTATTTTCGTCATTTTCGTTTTTATTCAACGTATTTTCTAGTAGGTATAGGCCTAATATTATTGTATTTGTTAAAAATTGTTTAGTCGTCTAGTATGACATTTCATATTTGTTTTTATTAAACGTATTTTCTAGTAGGTATAATATTATTGTATTTGTAAAAAGAGTTTAGTCATCAGTATGACATGTCATTTTCGTTTTTATTAAACGTATTTTCTAGTAGGTATAATATTATTGTATTTGTAAAAGGTGTTTAGTCGTCAGTATGACATTTCATATTTGTTTTTATTAAAAGTATTTTCTAGTAGGTATAATATTATTGTATTTGTAAAAAGTGTTTAGTCATCAGTATGACATTTCATATTTGTTTTTATTAAAAGTATTTTCTAGTAGGTATAATATTATTGTATTTGTAAAAAGTGTTTAGTCATCAGTATGACATGTCATTTTTGTTTTTATTAAAAGTATTTTCTAGTAGGTATAATATTATTGTATTTGTAAAAAGTGTTTAGTCGTCAGTATGACAAGTCATTTTTGTTTTTATTAAAATTATTTTCTAGTAGGTATAATATTATTGTATTTGTAAAAAGTGTTTAGTCGTCAGTATGACATGTCATTTTTGTTTTTATTAAAAGTATTTTCTAGTAGGTATAATATTATTGTATTTATAAAAAGTGTTAAGTCATCAGTATGACATTTCATATTTGTTTTTATTAAACGTATTTTCTAGTAGGTATAATATTATTGTATTTGTAAAAAGTGTTAAGTCATCAGTATGACATTTCATATTTGTTTTTATTAAACGTATTTTCTGGTAGGTATAATATTATTGTATTTGTAAAAAGTGTTTAGTCATCAGTATGACATGTCATTTTTGTTTTTATTAAAAGTATTTTCTAGTAGGTATAATATTATTGTATTTGTAAAAAGTGTTTAGTCGTCAGTATGACAAGTCATTTTTGTTTTTATTAAAATTATTTTCTAGTAGGTATAATATTATTGTATTTGTAAAAAGTGTTTAGTCGTCAGTATGACATGTCATTTTTGTTTTTATTAAAAGTATTTTCTAGTAGGTATAATATTATTGTATTTATAAAAAGTGTTAAGTCATCAGTATGACATTTCATATTTGTTTTTATTAAACGTATTTTCTGGTAGGTATAATATTATTGTATTTATAAAAAGTGTTAAGTCATCAGTATGACATTTCATATTTGTTTTTATTAAACGTATTTTCTGGTAGGTATAATATTATTGTATTTGTAAAAAGTGTTTAGTCGTCAGTATGTATGAGTTGGTTCCAAACGTGCATTGATGATCAATCGCACTCCTCTGGCCAGGGCTCGGGGAAGGACGGCAACAGGGCGTATCGCTTGCACTGTTCAATTTGACTCCTCTCTTCTCATTCGCGCTCTCTCGCACTCGAGCTGCACAGAAAAGGCACTGCCAGCGCTGCCTTGCGGCCTGTTGCTCTCGCACGGTGTACTAGCGCGCGAAATTCAAACTTTTTGACCTGGGCTTCTTATAGAGTTTGTATTCATTGATAGGAGTGAACGGCCACGACGTCCGGGACGGACACGACGGGATTTGTACGAAACTACCCGTCTCAGATTATTGCACCTTTATCCGCAATGTCTGATGTGGCCGGGCTGTCTCAGTGCGCGTACTCTCGTAAGATGAATCTTATTAATTTGTTTTATTAACGCGATGTTGTCCTAAGCGTGCGAGGCTTTATTGTCATTACCTGTAGTATGTGGAATCAACTTGATCCTTTATCTGGAAGTATTGTATACAAGTTGAGCTTGGTTTGCCACGTCGCTGTGAGACTGACTGGTCGTTGGCGGATTCGTGGGGAACATAGGCCTGTGTTATGATGTCCATTATAGTCTGTATTTATGATTTTTGTTTGGTTTATAATATTAAAATAATTAATAGTTATAATGTCTAGTTTGGCTTTTGTTTTATCATTCATTTTTATGTTTTACTCCACTTGATATTTATTTTTATGGATTCAATTATTTGTTGCGGTAATTTTGCTCTTTGACTTCCAAAACAGCGCGCTAAGTAGTATATATTTATATATAATAAAAAATATTGTTTTTTCCATTTTTTAGTTTTTGTGTAAAAGAGGGCATAATAGACTTATTTTGCTTCTAAAAATAAAAGATTTTCCTTTTCATTTAATTGTACGCTGAGACGCAGGTATATGAATAGAAGAACATAAAAGACATAAAAGATTGTTGGTAACGCAACCGCATATAATAGTCATGAAAGGTCGTATGACAAAGAGTACTTCTTTTAGTTATAACACTAAAAACAAACGATTATGCTAATAAAAAGAGTTTTAAAACATGCTGAATGTTAATAAGCTGGCTGTAAATAAACGTATATACATTTTTTTAATTAGCGCATGCTAGAAAAGCACGTTTTCTTTGATAATTTACTGGGCAGGCTAAAAACGCCCTGTTTGTCCTATAAACGTTATATCTACGGGATAAAATTTGTAAAATACATTTTATTCAAGCATTATTTAAAATCCAAAATATTGTAGAACAATCCTGGAATTAATTACATGTATTTATACTTTTTCTGTTAACTATAACCATACCTTGTGTCGTAATAAATACAAAAACATAATAGACACTTTAAATTAACTTAAACTTTTTACAACAATAAGTTTTAAATAAACTTACCTGGTTCTGCAATATGTGTATTAAAAACTGACACAACAATAGCAAATCCAATGTAAACAGAAATGGAGACAGTCTCTGTGCTGGGCTCTAATTCCCACCGTTCCCACGCGTAGAGCGGGGATGTGAGGAGGAAGAGACGTCATCAAGTTACGTCACAGGTCTAATTTCCGAGCTGGCCAGTTAGGAGCATTGGGTATAAGATTGTTTATAATGATTCCTACTATTTTTTTCTGCCTCCGCTCCGATTTTTACAGTCTTCAATTTTCTGGTTGGGATAGGACTGTCTGGTATAATAGAAGGTCTATGCTTATATATACTAAACAGTTATAACTGTTATAACATTATTTTTTTAATGCTAAATATATGCCTAGTTGTTAATCATTATATACTTATAATTAATACCAAAGGTTACATATAAATACACCTAAATGTCAAATGTCTTAAAATTGGTTTATATATATTTATTATTTACAATATGCATGATAGGTACCTATCTAAAAATAAGACATAATTGTCTTGGATTGATCTGATAATGTCTCATATTACAACAGTTTTATTTATTTCGCAAACGAGGAGTGTGATTGAATTTGGGTATTAGAATTATTGCCTCAGTGTTTGGTACCAATAAATAGCGATGGCAGAAAACGATTAAAAATGCATAATGCTTTTGGGCGGGCAGGCCTCGACATGATTACGCCAACAAGAGCTGACGTAACGTGACGTAGTGCCTGACGTCTTTCCTTAGGAGGACGGGTAATGGGTTGAGGGGGGAGAGAGCCAGCGCAGTCTGGCGTGGGGATTTACAACTAGCCAACACGTTGAACATCATACGGGCGAGCTGGTCGTAGTTCTGGCTCAACGTGTCGGCTAGTTGTTCGAGACCTCGCCAGACTGCGCTGGCGTTGGCTCTCTCCCCCCCTCAACCCATTACCCACCCTCCTTAGGAAAGACGTCAGGCACTACGTCACGTACTACGTCACGTTACGTCAGCTCTTGTTGGCGAAATCATGAGAGACTGGCCATGTCCCAGCCTGCCCGCCCAAAAGCTTTATGAATTTTTAATCGTTTTCTGCCATCGCTATTTATTGGTACCAAACACTGAGGCAATTTTATTTTTAAGGTTATTTAATTATGGCAAAACAAAAAAGTTTAAATGGTAATGGTAGTATTGTTTCAATTAGAATAATTAGTTAATATGTTGTGTTTTCTTTTTTTTCAATCAGTAGGAATGTTATTTGGGCTTTTGCCAGTGTTGAATTCTCTCCTAACTTGTTTTTCATAATACTGTATTATAAATATTGCATTTGTCTAAACAATTGGTTTGGGAAATTAGTATTATTTTTGTACTTATTACTGTAATATTTTTATGAAAGTATTATTTTTTTACATTATATACCATTAATTATAGTACATATCTCATTTATTGTATTGTATTTAAGTATCTTGTTGCTGTGATGAAATGTTAAAGATGGAACATTACAGTACATGATTAATTGTGATGGTTTAATTTAAAGGTAAGATGCAGTTTATTTCATAACTCAAAGATGTTTAAAGTGGTTTGTTGTTAACAAGAGTATTATATGTCAATTTGTTTAGTTATTTTATTTGTTCTTCTTTTTTCTGTGGTTCCAATTTTATGCAGGTTTGGTTAAATGTAAATATATATTATCTTATAGTTGTTATTCAATTTTCTGAAAGTTGTAAATTTCATTTAATAATACTTGGTACCAAGGTATAGACATTCGTTCTAAAATTACATATGGTATTAATATTATATATCACCAATTTAACAAACCAAAGCACATATCACAAAATTCATAAAAAACTATTTTATAATTTCCACCAACGATAAATACATTTTCAAATGTTTTCTTAAATTGCAAATTTATTTTTTAGGTTCCACTTTGATAAATGTTGTACCAAATGTTACAATGTTAAGGTTATTTTTTGTAGGTGTTACTTATTTCCTTAATACAAATATAAATGTCATTTGAATTATTTTGGTAGTAAATTTTAATTGTTATATTATACCAATGTTATTATACTTCTAAGAACCAGTATTCTTTTATTCCATGTGCTTTTTTAACGTGTTATTACTGTTAAATACTGTTATAATACAAAAATTAATAAGGCTATTAGAAAGACTTTTCAACACAGTAAATATACACTCAGTTTTAAACCAAAGAAAAATACTTTTACTTTAAATAGTTTTTTGGTATAATACGTGTTGGTACATATACAGTACAAGTAAACGTCACACAACACAAATTCACTACAATATAAGCACAAAATGCACAAATATACTACAATACAAGTACAAAATGCACAAATATTGTGGTGATCGATCACCATAATATTTGTGCATTTTGAACTTGTATTGTAGTATATTTGTGCATTTTGTGTTTATATTGTGGTGAATTTGTGTTGTGTGACGTTTTACTTTAATTAACAAACTATCTAACAAAGAAAATAATAACAAATATGAAAAATCTGGAATATATAAAATACAATGCTTGAAATGCAATTCTTTTTATATAGGACAAACCGGTAGAAAATTTAATTTATGTTACAAAGAACACATACAAGTCATAAGAAACAACAACTCAACATCAATTAAATTCAACTTTGCTGAACATATTCTCCAGTCAAATCACAATTACCAAAATATCAATGAAAATGTTACAACTTTAGAACATAAGAAGAAAGGAGAAAAAATGAATTCCAAAGACAATTTACAATTATAATGAACCACAGAACATGTTAAATACACAAATTAACATGAAAAATCCTATATATGAAAAAAATAAGACAAATTAAAAAACATAAGAATCAAAAGTATATATAATCAATGTAAGTTTATATAATCAATAATTCAACTTACCCACACACTAAATTAATCATATGTTATCTTCATCTGTTTTATTTTTATAATTGTTCATTTCTTATAGGTTATAGCCTATTATTTATACTCTGAAGATGGCCCAAGGGCCGAAACCGGTCATGTATTGTTATAAAAAATGAATAAAGAGTACTTAATTATAGTTATTATTCAATTTAATAACTCAGTCTTAAATTATTACAGTTATCATGCTATTTTTAAATAAAAAAAAGAGTTCTTTTGTCTGAAAATGTTCTATTTTTATTTCTTTTGGCCAAATTTCCATAATAATAATAATAATACAGTAGTATTATTATAAGTATTTGTATTGTCTTAGTAAATAGTTACTAAACTATTTTCGATTTGTTTTCGTATCGTACCGGACACCCTATCGGAATAGATTGTCAGTGGAGAGGGTCTGAGCATAAAAGTTTACAGTGACATGTCATGTACTGAATTGTTGAAGCCATTAAAAACGATGGTTCTTTACTAAAAAAAAGTAATCTCTACAGAAAAATATGACTGGTTTCAGCATTCAGCCATTGCAACTATACGTATGACAACCCTGCATAGCTCCCGCGCTTGTTACTCTGCTTTTCGGCGCTCGCTAATTAAGACTGTGTTATTAAAACTGCCCACATATAAACGTGTTCTTAATTTATAATGCTGTTTTTCCAGATTACGTGGAAGTTCGAATGAAATTCGTACATAGCGTAGAACTAAAGATACTATATCCAACGTATTTTAATATTTTATTTGGTTTTAATAATCGCCTTAGCCTTAGTTAAATTATTATAAATATATTATTTACGTTTGAACATCTGTTACTTTTAGATTCATTTAGAAATTTCTTCTTGCTGCTCAGCTCTACTATGTAATAATGAACATATTTGAATTAACAGTCTCTACGTTTAGTCATAATGATATAGTCTATAGTAGTACGAACGCTATAATTATTTATATTAGACTCGTATCATTTACTAGCTGTTTACCCGTGTCTTGCTACGGGATTAACATATAAACATTTTTTTTAGTTTATTAATTGTAGCTTCGAGTGCCAACCTGTCCCTCCCTTTTATAAGATAAAAGTAACTGATAAATTATTAAAATGTAGTAAAAAGAGATTCAAGTTATTATAACTTTTGATAACAATAATCATACCTAATTAATGATACAAAAGGTAAATTAATACAAAAGTACTATTTTGAAATTTGGACGGAAGGTATAATCATGTCGTCCCGAGAAAAATTGTAAGATTTTACATTTCCAATAAATAGGGTTTAATTTTAGCGATTGAAAATATAAATTTTGCCAAAAAACATAGGCGACTCGGCCGTACAAAACATGATTTCGTTCTTACATTCTTACTTAATAATGAGATACCGACACAACGTTGTGCGTATTTTAAGGCGAATATGAATGATGATATGTGTGTAGGATGAGTGTAGTCTGGTTACTAACTGAGTTCAACTATTCCTCAGAATGACAAGTTATCATACTTGGGATTAACGATTAAATTTAATCGTTACTTTTTCTATTAACTTTTTAACTTATTCGTTAGTTTTGGTAATGTTTAACTTCTAACTTTAACTAGTTGAAAATCTTGCTAACGGTTAAAGTAACTCAGTTAGTTTTTCAAATGTGATAAAAGGTGCAATTTGGTCCGAGGAATGTGGACTGGGGAGAAAGTATCTAAAACTCAGGTCAAAGACCGATTGTTTTCCTCATCCTGACCCCCAATTGTCACCGACAAGCAAGGTCACTGTTTTGAAGACGCACCCCCTACCCTTTACTCACATTTTACTGCCTTATAAATAAAAAAGGTGGACCAAACAAGTATACCATTGTTGTGGGATTGACTTGTGTCCTTGAAATGATCTTTTCACTTGACTAGTTTATGTTTAGGGGTAAAGTTGAGATAGTCATTTAGTTATCTTGTTTTAAATCAACGTGTTGGGCCTAAGCTTGTTTATCTGTCATAAACTCTAATACTGTAATTTTACCTATTTACCCATCTATCTGTATAAGTAATTAGGAAAATCAGTTGCATTTTGACGTTAATGCTGTCAATACTTGATTAATTGATCATTACATAAAATCCAAATTGTCCTGTTAAAAAGAAGTCGGGAAAAACCATTTAAATGGTTAGTCAATCCAACATTTCCTCAAACGTTTACTTTATTTTAAATTAGGCTTACTAGGTAAATTCAATCCAGTATATGATACCACGCAACATAATAAACTATCTTCAAGATTGCAGAACATATTTCAAGTAACAATTGCTATATTTCGTTCTGTTTTCATTATTTTGCTATCGGCACCGTCGAAAAGAAAAGATAATGATAATACTATCTTTAATATTAATAATATTATCAATGGTAATTAGTTTTGTATTTTTTTAATGATTTATATAGTTTTCATAATTTTTAATTAACTTATTTCAGTAAGAATAAAACATGCACTCAGAACGGCAAATACTTAAACATCTAATATAGAGTGAGTATATTTTGTTCAGTTTTTCTTTACCGCTAATCCCCATACTTTCTTATCAGTGACCCTTCCTTATCATCGCACGCCTGATAAAAATCACCTGGAGTCAACATGTCACGATATTATTTGGCCTTTCTTATTATCTGCGCCAATTAAAAAAGTTTTGTTATCGTGAATTTCCTATAAGATAGTTATTGATTTTTCAAAGTATAGCTTAAAAATGTAAAACTTTAATTTCAAAGACTTATGTCAGTTTTTGTTAATAATTTTAGAAATTAAATTAAATATTTAATTTTTTAAGATTTCGGACAGTTATATAACAAAAATTACTGTAGAAATTGCTATAGTCTAATTAATAGTATTGTATGATAATGTACTATAAAAAGGCCTATTTATCTAAGATATTATAAATAATAAAAGATAATACAGGTTGAGTATTTGTTTATGTATATTTTACTGTACCAAAACTAACTTTTAACTTTCAATTTCAGTTAATTTTCTAATACTTTAACTTTAATCAGTTAGTTTAAATTTATTCTAACTTTTAACTTCAATTAGTTACGTTTTTAGAGTATTAACTTTAACTTTGTTCAGTTAAAAAAAATCATTAACTTTCCCAAGTATGCAATTTAATAATAGCCCAACAGACAGGGCAACTAAGGGACCTACAGCTTTATGTAGACTCCGAACCACGTAGTGTTGGTCTGATTTACAGGTAACTGATAAATCTGACACTCATTTCTCTCCCCTACACAAAATTCGAACTCTAACTACCATCCAACATGGACATCACAGACTTCTATTGTAATGTCCACGTCGATGGCAACCGTTAAGCGGAGGCCGTGTCGGTAGGACCGAGCATGGAACCTATCGCCTACAATCTCCTAAACACTTTTTCTCCAAGTAGCTGGGTTAAAGATCTGTTGCCACAAGATTCCAACGCTCGTTGAAGCAAGAAAACTAAATTTAAGGTACACATGTGGCATATATTTTTTTACAGGAAGAAACAAGTATTATAATGGTAAATGTTTATTATAACGTGGTTGTGACAGATATTTTATACAAGCGTTAAAATGAAAACCTCATTTTAATTCATTAAAAATCCGCGACATGAAATTTTCAAGAAGCGAGGAATTTTTTTATTTCTTGGTCAGGTAAGTTTGACCAGCGTAAAAAAGTTTTGTAAATAACCAAAGTAATTAATAAATCTACCAGATATTTTTTAAGAATTATAGTTTTTTTACAATGGGGCTTAAAAGTGAAAAATTAGCATTTTAGTGTCCAGAATAAACACTTATTTTTAATTATCAGGCGGGAAGAAATAGTATTTTGAAAGAATAGTTTTATAGAGCATACAATTCTCTACAACTTTTAAATTTAAAGTTGTTTTCTATATATTTTATAGTTCTTGTTTAATTGCTGGTTTTGTATTTTTAAAAAGTAATTAATTTTCTGAAATAATTTAATAATTAAGTCATGAAACATGGTGGTCGTCAGTGTTATCCAAACAAATATAAAAAGGATGTCAAAATTCTCTGAGGTACTGAACTGAGTGCCCCAGTGTATATTGCAAGATTAAAACCTTCAACGCTAACTGAAATGGTGACACAGTTGAAGAATCTGTTTGAATGTTTGGGCTTCGCTTGCTTTATTTCCGTTCCCACGCCCCGCAGGTAACTGCCTCCTGGAGACATGAGGGGGGGAATGACATCATCAAATTACGTCACAAGTCTTATTTCCGAGATTGCCAGTAGAGTCGCATGAATCAGGGGGTATAAAATTGTTTGTAGTGGTTCCTACTAGGTTGCTCTGCCTCCGCTCCGATTTTTACTGTCTTCAATTTTCTGGCTGGGATGGGACTGTCTGGTATAATAGAAGGTCTATGGTATTACTGCACACCAATTGTGTTTCAAATATAAATTAATTTTTAAACGGAAATGGATTTTGACATTTTTTACTTTACATAACTGTTATGACCGGATTTTAATCCGTTCAAACATTTAGCTTTTTAAAGTTAATATTCCCTGTTTTGTTCTTGTAGCAAAAAATTATGGCTCTTTTTGCCAACATTCTGATTGATAATCTTTTGTACGTAACACACTGTGTAAAGGCAGGAAAAGAAAGCATTTATTTTTGGTTGTTAATTTAAGCAATGTCTTTCAGAGGAAAGAAAAAATGTAATCTGATAGAGACGACCCAAAACATGAGACAGAAGAAATGATACATTCTGAAGCGTTTGTAGCAGCGGAGACACTGATGTCATGGCTAGAGAAACAAAACGACAGCTCACCCACTCAGCTGATTCTTTTAAAACGAATTAAGGACATAGTTGCGAAAAAACGAACCACTACTGCAGTTCAAAAACCTATTACAGTACACATTTTTTAAAAGCTCAAATAGTGTTTGATGTTTTTACTGTACACATGTTGCTACTAACAAATTACAATACAGTGTTTGAACATAAAATATGTTTTTGATTAATTTCACCTCTAAACCCTTTATTGTATTAGAGAAAATATAAAATTTTAAAATGTTTGTGTACTTTAATCGTGTATACTGGCATTTTTAAGGTAATTTCGATAATCAGGACAATTTGATAATCCGGATGGGGCCCGGTCCCAATTAATCCGGATTATTGACGTTCTACTGTAGTTATTTTCATCATTAGTCTTTATTACTGTTAGCATAATCATGAAACATATTTATTGTTGTCGATTATTATTGTGCTATGTTATTGTTGTAATTAATACTGGTAAATATAATAAATGTTATACTGAGATATTATAATTAACATCATATTCAGTGTATCCGCCATCGTTGTTATTTTAAATGACATTATTTCACTTTTATGTCAAAGTTTTATCTTACAGACAACCGAACTAATATCATAGACCTTCTATTATACCTATAATAGTAGGTCTATGCTAATATTATTCGTGAGAAGAATATATGCAGTGTGTCACTAGCACACAAGCCCACACACAGTACTGTGTATGCATTTAATAGGTAATGAATCTGATTTTAACTTGTAAGCTCCGAACTCCGAAGCAGAAAAATTTAGTTATTTGCCACTTTAATGACAATGCGGCGCAGTGCTCTATTGTTGTCGGAAACACATCGTCTCTCGCCTGATAACATGCAACAAATTTTGAATCATTTTCGTCATATATTATTATTATTTTTTTAGTTCTATCAGTACTGACAAAGTGAGCCCAATTTTTTAATGCGATAATATAGAATTGATGGATACAGCCCAGATTTAGAAATAATTGTTGAGTGCAAAAATAGCAAAACCTAGGAGGTGGGATTAATAACGTAGTAACGGTCAAGGTAAGTTGAATACCTTAGAAACAGGTAACGGTTAATTATATAATTATAAAACTTCAGCATATTACACCGAATAGCCTTACTCTAATATATATATATAAATTACTGTTCAAAGCCGCTAGTTTCACAAAGTTGCGTAAAACCCCCGTATTTGGTACTGTAATAAAGTAGATTAAACACTGAACATAAATATGTGATTAGATTTTTTTTAGTGATTGTTTTGTAAATACAGTAGTACCGCAAACTGAGGGGTCTATAATAACAAATCGGATAATAATCAATTGATAAATGGATATTTCTAAGGATAAACCGATCTTCCGAGGTAAACAATACAACACTTTTTTATATAACAATATTCACAATACATGCTTTTCAATATAAACGACTGGAGACTACAACCATAGAATAGAAGATCTATGCCATAACTAAGATATCATATAAATAATATACTCATAAAGAAATGGAATACATGTACTATGATTTCGGTCGGATATTAGACAGCTGTTCCAACTTGTAATTTTAGATCCGGTTTTTATTTTAAAGGTGGCGGTGTGGTGGCAGCTGGCAAAGTTCTGGATACTCATCCCTCTCGGCCTGGCCTCACCGCCTCATCTTTCTTCCGCAATAGCCTAAAAATCAAAGTACAGTGTTTATTTAGTTTTTATCTCAATTGTTTGTAAAATCAAAATAGTTGATAAATATGCGTCTACCAAGAGTTTTAAATTACGATACTGATCCACTATTCCGTGTGTGCTATAGAAAATACCACCAATTTTTAGTCTACTCTGTTGCAGTCATGTTGGATTCTTGTGTAAATTTTTAACAAAATCACAGTTTTTTTCAGTTAATATATTAAAGGACTTTACAAATAGTTTGATTTAATTAATGGAAAAGTCAATTTTGTCAAATCTGTGAGAATGATGGTTTGTGATGTTACCGTATTTGAATATAGGCTACACTGTGCCCAACCCACTGAAGTCATTTATTACTGATAAAACATTTTTCTAATTGTAATATTTGTCTGCATCCTTGAAGGATGGTTTTTAGTAAAGTAAACTAGTGAAAGGATATACGCCTACCTTAATTAATCATAGGATGTTATTATTGTTAAAGTAGAGCTTGTTAAAAAAATTGAAAACATTAAGTTAGAAATGTTCAGTTATTCAGAGCTTGTAAAAAAATTGAAAATATTAAGTTAGAAATGTTTAATTATTCGAGTTATGGAAAATATGTATATTAAACGAGAACCTGGGATGGAAGAACCCTTAAGGAACATATGCTTTGTTTGTGGTAATGTTGGTCACTCAGATCAGTATGTGCTTCGAGCGAAACCTGCAAACAATTCTTCAGAGGCTTATTTTCCATTTCTTGAATCCCATGAACCTCCTGTTGGATACAGACTTAACAGACAAGATCCAACAGTAAAATCATGTTTTTTGTGTTATTCGCTTCTTATGCAACAATGGGACAGGTATCAGAGAGACAATACACCACATAGCCGACGGTTATATTGGTTGAAACGCTGTGACAATGGACCATATACTGGAGCTGAAATGGGAATGCAAGGGGAATATGCAGCACAGATCTTGGGTCTTAATGTTGAACCAATGCAAAGGTAAGATTGAACTTTAGTAGAGCTTTATATTCTCTACTGATTAAACTTGCTTATTTGTACTATATAGTAGACTACTCTATTCTCCGTATATTTATTCTAAGCTAGCTTACACAAATTACTTATTTTATATACCGTAACTAGTTCATAAGCCAAACTGCAACTACCGGTATGTTATTTTAAAATTTCATAATAACGGCTTATGTCCTAACATACAACATTTCTCTATCATTATATGTACCGCATTATCCGATGTTCAACAGTGCGATTATATACAAGAACAGTGATATCAGAATTTGCAGAAAACAAAAAACAGGATTATGAGAATTTGTAGTAGGCTAGGGTTTATTCTTCGCCAGATTCATATGATAATATTTACATAGACTTCGTCAATAGGCTGTATTTGAGATTCAATTTTCTTTATTGGAAAATGCACCTATAAGAATTATATAGGCCTATAGCCTAAAGTATAATATTATTTGAAACAAAAGTATTATAATTAAAATTAGATAATGTACCAAAAAGTTTACTAAACAAATAACAATAGAAGTTATTTGAATTTCTTTCTTTCTTTCTTAGAAGTGCATTTATCATAATAGTATATTAAACCTACTACAAACGTGATTAAGAAAAAGATATTTTACTGTTTTAAGGAAATGCAAAGATTTCATAACATTGTTGAACCCTTAATGGTACTCTTAAATTTAATTTTAACCCTCATAGCTCTTCTGTTTACTATAAGTGGATGGAGCGACCCCCCCTCCCACCTAGAATTTTACTTTCATAAGGTCTTCTTGTCAGGTCTACTGTCCACGCCGAGTGGACAACACCATTGCCCTTAACAGGTTGGAATTTTATTGTTGTTATGCTCAGATGTAAATGTATTCAAAAGAGCGACGTCACATTTATCACATAACTTCTTCTAAATGTTTTAGTATGGTAATATGGTTGTAAAGCTTCACTATGGTTTTTGATGACATGTTTTTAGTTTAAATATTCCTATTTAAACTAAGCCATGTATTTATTTCTTAATATTTACCCTCTAATTTAATGTAATATTATTTTTGAAGTATGTAATTTTTCAATATTTGTACATAGGCCTATTTTCTTCGTGTTATTTTTAAACCAAGTGTATTATTCACTTCGATACATATCTAATTCAGTACAGTAACATATACAGTATAAAATTGAATCTTAAAAATATACGTGGAGGAAAAATTCTCAGAATAAAAAAGGCTGACTAAACTGCAGTGGAAGAGTGGTGATGGCTGAAGAATAAAGTTTTGTTTTGTCTTATCACTGACTCGTTCAGTAACTATACACTGGAATTTTTGTATGCCTCGCTGGGTCTTATAAAAGCTACTACAGTCCGTTTGTTAAAGGAAGACCTCTTATCAACATACCGTAGTATGCATCCCATTGCATTTCTAACAAGAATTGGTTTACTAATTTGAGCCAGTATTATTACAATAAAATGAAAATAAATTTATCTATCAAACACGAGTTATAACTGAAATTAACATTTTAAAAATAATACCAGTATGCAATTTTATATATTACATAAAAATAAGCTTCAAAGTTAACCTTGTGATTAAAGAGAGTTTGAACAACTATACTGAAAATTAATCACTGCGATCTATAAAGTCACGTATTTTGTTCGACATTAAGTTTTTGTTATTAGACATATTATAAAACTCCTCCAAAATAATATTCAAGCAGAACAAAAGCTGTAATACAACTGAAGATTTATTTATAAGGTAAAATGCAAGCCATGACTACTGAGGCTAACTACGATACTGTAAATTTGACAGCATTTTTTGTTAACAACAAATGGAGAACGTAATCCCAACATCGATTGGGGGTCATTTTTTGCATTCCTTTTTTTAGCTGGACATTTTTCTGCATCATATTTTTCACATTTAATTTTTTCGCTCCGAGTTTTTATTGCATTAAATTTGTCGCAAATCATTTTGTCATATTAGGAGTGGCCATAGATAAAGGGGCTAAGGTGCTGGCTTGCCACGCTGCAGGTCCAGGTTCGATCCCCAATGTGACCACTAATAGATTTTGCCCTGCCGCTCCCGTGTTTCGGAAGTCACGTAAAGCCGTTGGTCCCCAGGTTAAGTGTAAGAGAGGGCTCCTTAGCCCTAACTTCACCTGGTAAAACAAGACAATCTTTAACTTTAACTTTTTAACTTTATATTTCTCATTTCCAATGTAATACAACAACCCATTTCAAATTTTGGTTTAGACTCACACAGACTTCTCATTCTATAACTAAAATTCCAAGTTTTAAGTTTCAAAATTCCAAGATTATAAAATGTCAGTAGAAATCATTGGAAATATGCTAATCATTGATGGGTTTCTTTAATACCATTCAAGATATGTTGGTAATAATTGACGGTATTGGGTATATCGAAGAGAACGTAGGAAGGAGTGTACAGCTTGTGCAATTACAAATGTACCGAGCTCAGGGGCGCCAATTATTGTTTTTAAAGGCATTGTTAACAGTCTCTCCCCATGATCAACCCTCCAATCAGAACGAATGCTGAAAAGATTAAGTGGAAAGCGCAAGAACATCCTAACCAACCTATAAAATAGAATTTGTTTTATTTTTTGAAAGATACAAGATTGTACAAATATGTATATGCATAATATATGTTTTTAACATTAATATATACGACAATAAAATTTAAACACAGTACTCAAGAAAATAAATTAGTGTTACATTATATAGTATACTTAACATATAGTACACTTAATACCTTTATCATTATTATTACACAGATAAAATATGTTTTAAACTAGTATAGAGAATTAATCTTTCAAAAAATATAGGGCCGCATTAGGCAGAGCCTGTGTTGAGGTTCCTTCAAAATATGAAAAAAACTTTAAAGCGCAAGACAACAGTTTGAAATACATTTAAAACCGTCCTACACGATTAAAGTTTATTAGTTTAAATATAATTATTTATCACATTTGTATATTTGTCAGAAAATCAATGCATTCATGTTTTAATAGCCAAGATTTTAATTTAATTGAAAAAAGTTTTAAGATTTTTACATTTTTTAATAGGTTCAGGAATTGAATTAAACATTCTTGGTCCTCCTGCTTATCTACTACGCACCAAATTGAGCGATGTCACCAAGGTGTTCTATACCAACTGCCTTCAAAAGACAGTTCAACAAAGTCTTTAAGAACTAGAATTATTTGCGTCCAGACTCGTATGATAGCAGCCTTGTCATTTGTTCCAACAAACGAAGTTCCTCATATCTTTGCCTGGTACAAGACGAAGTGGACAATATATTGCTGCTAATAATCAAGCACTTTGATGAAACGTATGTTATTAGTGGGCCTGGGAGGGGCAGGAGAAGAGCCGTTGCTCCTCTATTCGCACCAGCTTTCTGGAATCACTACGACGCTGCACTGGCGGCAAGCAAAACACCAAGAATCTGAGCAAGGGCTGGCACAATAGATTCAACATTTTAGTTGGAAATTCAACATTTATACTCTACGCCCACTAAGTTCCAGAAAGAGCAAGCACATTTGGAAAGAATGACCGCTGAATTGAGTGTTGGAAAAAGGGTGAGTGCTACACCGCTACAAAAGTGGGTGGATGTGCAAAGACGTTTGCAAAGAGTCATGGAGACATGAAGAACACGTGGAAGATATACTGGACTTGGAGTACCTTAGAAACTTTACCCAGAATATTTAACGTGTAAAAATTATAAA
Organism: Stictocephala bisonia; assembly: GCA_035578905.1. Classification (NCBI taxonomy): domain Eukaryota; kingdom Metazoa; phylum Arthropoda; class Insecta; order Hemiptera; family Membracidae; genus Stictocephala; species Stictocephala bisonia. Next base: position 21,557 of record JAQJVL010000738.1, read on the forward strand.
AATAAACACTCATTATTTTTAACTTTTTATGCAAAACGTTGTCCTTGTGAAAAAATATCCAGCGAAAAATGGATCTGTAAGAAGGCCTGTGTACCCCCAACATTGCTCATCAGGGTTCACCTGTTGTCAAGGGCCTACGATAAACTATATAGTTATAGGAAAATCCAAACAATAAGGTACACTTGTCCACACAGAGTGGACAGCTGAATACAAGACGTAATTTATGATGTCTACTGCATGTGGACAGGAGAGCTGTACGGATGGTAGGCTGTCTGAGCCAGTTGGCAAAATGGTTTTGTCCACATATCTCAGATGAAGCTTTTAAGAATCATTTTCTGAATACTAAGGGTTAATCAAATAAGTGGAAATTATTGGTAATATTTTATGTTTATTGACACACAGCCTTTATATATATATAATTGAGTTTTCAAGATTAAAGTTTTTGGTAGCTAACTCACTTGATCAGCTAGGCCTTGTCTTACAAATTACATAGGTAGCCCTATTACTATAAAAACTACGTAGTTTAGCACTAAACTATGTAACCTACTATAAAAACTATGTAACATAGCAGGTAATAATAATGTTGCAATGTAATAACAGATTTGAAATCAATTTAGTACAACAGTTCATATTTGAGCATTGTATATTTTACAATGGTTTTCCATTCTAGGTTATAATAAAGTTAAAAAGCTGATTTTGGACTAGTTTATAGTTTTATCTTACGTTGTTAAGTTTTAAAAATTTAGTGGAAAAGTAGATGGGAAAAGTTGCACTCTTCTATTATAATACAGTTGTTACATTACAACTGTAATGTATATTACTTAGAATCAAGAATATAAGAAAACTGGTCTCGGTATTGACTTAATGATTTTTTTCTAGCTCGGCCTGCTAAATCAAAATATTAAGAGTGCTTCTGATCCTATATTGATGTATTATACCTACTAATCTTGAAAATCTTCCGGAGCTATATTAACAGCATGAATAAATCAATAGCTTACCAAGAAGGATATAATTTGATAATGAGGAATCATAAATCTATAGCTAACATCTTAGCTAAACACTTTGCAGGTGTGTCCTCTGATCATGCAGAAAATATTCCTATATTTTCTGATAGAAAAAAATGTATTTATTTCTCACATCCAAACCACGCCGTAGAGGTCAAACGTAAACTATATGCTGTAGTTGTTGCTAAGGGTTTTGGGCCAAATTCCACCTGTGGTGCTTCGGAGCTGCAGTAAAATGCTTTTCACAATACTCTCTGACCTGTATAACTTAAGTCTACATCAGGGGGTTTATCTTGCTATATCAGAGAATTCTTTTGTCATCCCCATATTTAAGGCTGGCGATCCTTGTGATGCCCATAACTATCTGCCGTTAACCATCCAATCACGTATGGCCAAGATTTTTGAGTCCAATTGTCTTAGATTGAGACCTCTTCTCAACATGGTTATAAATCATAATCATTCCTTGCTTTTGACAATTTTTACAATTGCATTTAGCTAACAAAATTAATTTTAAAATGTAGCCTATATAAATATAAATTATATCTTTAAAAAAAATATATACATACACATATATATATAATAATAGTTTAATCAAATATAGGCCTATGAATAAATATCAATATCTTGACGATAATATAAATAGAATTTTGAAGTATGTTAAATTTGGCAAATTTATCCTTTGATGATTGTCTTCTAAAAAATTTTCAGGTTTGTTATAAATGAACAACACGGCTTTACTTCAGGTAGGTCTACAGTCTCCAATCTTGTCACATTGAAATGCTACGTTCACTCTTTTTTTGACAATTTTTGCCAGGTTGATGCTGTATACCTTGATTACAGCAAAGCCTTTGATAAAGTTGACTACAATATTAATGCTGAAAAGATTGAAGTGTATGGTGTCTTTGGGACACTTATGTGGATCAATAGCTATCTTAGAAATAGACAATCTATTGTTAAATTTTCTAATGAATTTTCTGCACCTCGTCATGTCTTCTGTAGAGTCCCTCAGGGTTCCTTGTTTGCTCCCTGTATATTTAACCTCTTCATATATGATATTGGAAAGGTATCGAATAACTTATTATGTTCACAGATGACATAAAGCTTTTTGTTAGAATCATGAATGAGAAATATGGTCAAGTACAGCAGAGGTCACTTGACAGTATTGTGACTTTGTGTGATACCAATAAAATGATCCTTAATATTAAAAAATCTTATCTTTTTCGAGCAAGCATCTACTATCACCATATATTACAAACTGGATGACGTTTTTCTTCACCGATATCAAATGATTAAGGATCTGGGGTATTTTTAATTCCACTCTTACTCCTGAGAATCGTATAAATGAAATCTGTAACAGAGCCTGCAAAATTCTTGGACTCATAGCCCGTGTTTCTAAAACCGGATTTTCTGTTTTAGCTATTATTGTGTTGTATAAGACACTTCTGCGGCCTCTCTAAAAATATGCTTCAATTGTGTGGAAATCACATAAGGAATTTTATATATGCAGGCTGCAGAGGGTTCAGCAGAGATTTGTAAGAGTTGTTGGTGTTAAAGTTGGATTTGATTATGCTGATTTTCCTGTTTAAGAGTTGGAGACTGAATTGGTATTATCTACATTAGTCAGGAGAAGAGATCTAGCTGACTTCATCTTTTTGTTCAAATTGATTAATGGCAGTATAAGCTGTGCTGATCTTCATAGGCAAATTCACTTTCGTTTGCCGGGGTCTACAAGATCAACTGATCTATTTTATCATTAACAGTGCAGGACAAACTACTCGAACAACAGTCCGCTCATCTGCCTTCAGCGCCTGATTAATCTTGTGCCTAATGAGGTGGATTTTTTCGCCGACACTCTTGTATCCTTCAGGCGTAAGATTTACTCCTTGGACATATTGAGTGGGCACTTCTTCTTCAAGCCCATACTTTTCTGCCCTCTCTGTTTCCTTTTCACTTTTCCTAATTATGTTCATTGTACCTATTCTCTTAAAATTAGTTTCACTTTATTCTGTTCATGTCTCTTGTAAACTTCTCGTGGTATATACTTATTCATATAATATTAGCCTATTTAAGTATGATTAATTTTTTTTGTTAAGTTTTCATCTCTTTGATTTTTTTCCTCATTAATCCATAGTAATCGATATTTATATACATTTGTTAATTTTCTTATCCGTTGGTTAGTACTTTTCCATTAAAATGTATACTTAGTATTTGCAATTTGATTGAGAATTAGGCCTAAATAAGTTAGCTGTTGATTCTGTACGAATCATATACTTATTTTGTTGCATAGTTATAAGAGGTGTTGTTTTGTTGTGATGTCTAAATAGGCCTAAGTTGTTGTTGATTCTGTACAAATCATATAGTATTTGTTGTGAAGTTATAAGAGCCGTTGTTTTCTTGTGAATTATGATTGTTATGCTGTAAGTTTGCACCTAGGCTATTTTTGAGTGTTTCTAAATGATAAGTATTCCAATATTTATGAGTATATAATTTAATAATTGCACCGTCTTTGTTATGTTTCTTGTAAAAGTACCACTGCCGTTGATAAAAAAAAAAAAAAAAATGCAGAAGGTTGGATGCTAATTCATTTTACTAGATTATTATTAGCAGGTTTGATCTTGATGGCGCTTGAATAATGGTTTTGACATTTGAGAAGTTCCCAATCTATAATTTAATGTGGGCGTATAAAAAAGCAACAAAAAGTAAATGCACTGTAGGCATATTTATATTTCCTCATAAAACCATTCTGACAGTGATACTGCAACATCATTAGATTGCAAAAAATGTGACCAGGACGTGCACCTCCGATGGCTGGTCAAATATTTTGTTGGCTTATCAGTTGTACCAAAGTTTTTTAACTTATCCATGTTAATTGGTTACATGTTGGCTGTGTATAAAAAAACTATTAAATGGTTTATAAATCATGCTAAAAGGTTCATATGTTAAATAAATTAACTTTATTAGTAAATGAACATAGAGAACAAAATGTATATTGCTCAAGATGTTTGCATTGTATCAAAATGCATCATCTAATTTTGAGATGCTTGTTATCTCTTAAGTTAAGACTGAGAAGCAATCCCCTTCATACTTTAAAAATTTTTCTTTCTAGGAGTTTGGTAATAGAATATGCTATCTTTCTACTATAAGTGCTATGTTGGCACTAGTGGCACAGTGCTGTTACTCAGCTACTTTGGAACAAAGTGTTGAGAAAATTGTAGGTGATTTAGGTATCAGGCTTATCAGTTAACTGAAAGTCAGATCAATACTACATGGTTCGGATTCCACATAAAGCTGTAGGTCCTTTAGATGCCCTCGTTATTGGGCTACTGGTAAATAGCTCTTTCGTAGGAACAGTCATCCCAGGTTAGTAACAATGATACACTCATTCACTCCTCATATTCAGCTACATCTTCACAGCCAGCATCTTAAAAACGAATGAATAATGATAATAAGTTGTGTGGCAATTCAGCGGCCTGAGATATTTCTTGTTTCTATCAGAACCATTTATATAATAAGTAAGCACTTAGTTAGCACAAATTTGATTAGTAAAATGCTAGGGGATAACCCAGCACGCTTCATGTGCCAACCCCATGCTCTTCAGGGTAAAAATTGAAGAATTAAGACCTTATTGCTCAACTACGAACAGAGGCAGTTTTTTAACACCTCAACCGTTAAAATTGGTCAAGTAATAAGGAAGGAGTTCCGTTGACAAAAATGCTTCACATATAATAGTAAATAAATAGCCATCTTTTACTTAAGTCATTCCACATATACTGAAAAAAAAGCAGTCATAAATTAACAAACCTGAATAAATACTGTTGTTAGATGAGGTCCTTTAATTAAGTTTTTTATATATATATATATATATATATTAATAACTGAATAAAATATGAACTAGTACACAATTTGATAACTGACAACAATGGTTCCATGACTTTTGAGTTTCAGTAAGTTTAAGTTACAAAAAATAAAGTCAAAGAAACATGTTACCACCAACAACTTTGCTGAATAAAAAAAAGAAAAAACTGTTTTGACTTTCAAGATCTAACTAACGCCAGCCAGTAAGCACAAGAATTCAATGTGTGTGTATGCTTTTTTATATTTGAAAAAAATTTTAATTTTGTACATCTTGTCAAAGGCTGGCACAGTCACACTGGAGGGTCATTGAACAACTTTATCGTGTTGTGAGACTAAAATTAAAAAAAGGTTGCTGTGTTATAAATCCTACTGATTGTAAAGGAAGTGTGCTAATCTGTTTTTCCTTATGCAACAATTAAAAGCATCAGTCATTGACCTGATACTGTATTTTGTGAGAACATTATAACATTGAGAACATTGTAAGAAAATGGTGTCATTGTTTTGGGAAGAATGAAGTAACTAAAGTTTATGATGACGAAAGAAGCGATGATTATCTGATACACGACCATGTTGTTAGAGTGAATGACATAGTTTTAGAAAATCAATAGTTCACAGTTTTCGGTGTATCAGGCTTTTTCCCTCAGATATTTAGGACAGTTTTATACAAAATTATGACAAATAAGCTAGGCTAAAACAAATTTTATACATACAGATAAAATATTTGACTGATATGTAAAATGAGGTTGAGATCCGAAGTAATAAAGGATGAGAGTTCCTAAATCACTTTGTTACCGGGTATGAAATAACTCACAGGTTTCAAACATCAATGTGAAAGTAAAAAAACTACAGCTTGGGGTCATTTTAGCTTTTTTTTATATAATGGATATGTTATTCAAAGTTTTGGGATGTTGTAGAACATGCATGTTTAGGCTTTAGGGATTGATCCCTACAAAAAATACTCAGTAAAAGACTTAAAAGGTTACCAATTTACACTTTGTATGTAGTCTTATTAGCTATTTATTTGTAAAATTTATACCTCTTACTTCACATAATTATGAACTGACTTTCCTAGAACCTTTTTACAATAAGCGAAGTAACATGTTTAAAATTGCTTTGTCTTAGTTTGATGCCCTAAAGGTGTTCAACATCATTAAAAGTCAAAATTTGACTTTGGTTTTAGAAGAAACTGTGATTTTGTAAGTACTGAAAGAAACAAAAATCCCACAAAATAATATTATAATTCCAGAACTCTTTATCTTTCTAATTTCATAACTTACTGTGAAGTTGTCATCTTTGGTATATTCTTGTATTCTTTAAAAGTGTTAGACATTGATGGAGAGTCTCTTATCTGATGTAAACAGTCTGTAAAGACGTCGGATAACTAAAAAAGTTGGATAGTAGGGAGTGATAATAAAAAATAGCATTAAGTTTCTCTTACATAGGCACTACAACTCTTTTATTTTTGGAAGTTATTTTATTCGGTCTAAGTTCAATAAAACTAGATTAATGTTGAACGAGTAAACAAACACTTGACACAATTCATGTATATCTTGTGTATACTTATAATTAAAGCTATTTGAATTGAATACAACTTAAACTACAGTACTGTTCAAATAACAATTTTGTTTTTAAATCTAACATAGCAAATACAGTAATATGGAAAATAAGCCTTGCTCAGTAAGTTAACACTTGAAATGTAACTAAGCCAATTTAGTTCATTTTTGAACATCCAGGACTGAGAAAAATCTGTATAAAATGTATATTGATGCAAAGGACATTAAAGTAAAAAAAAAAACTCTTGAAAGAAAATAATGTACAAAGCTCACATTAATTAAGTCGACACTAGTGGTGCAGTGCTGTAACTCAGCTACTCGGGGACAAAGTGTTTAGGAGATTGTAGGCTATAGGTTCCATGCTCGGTCCTCTTAATATAGACATGGTGTCTGCTCAGTGGTTGCCATCAACACTACTAGTCAGTGGACACTACTAGAGAGGTCTGGGGAATCCATGTTGGATGGTAGTCAAGGTTCGGATGTTGTGTAGGTAAGAGAACTAAAGATCAGACCAACACTGTGTTTCGGATTCCACTTAAAACTGTAGGTCCCGTAGTTGCCCTGGCTATTGAGCTATTAATAAATAGTCCTTTCTGAGCTAAGTTGAACTCAGATAATAACAATGACTACACTCGTTCATCTACACTCATCACACTCATCTACCCTTATAATATATTCGCACATATCCCTACGATCGACGTCTTAGAAATGAATAAAAATAATTTAAATCCTAAATAAACTATTTCATAAGAACGTTATTTTATTCTCAATTTTTTTAATTGAAGTAAATAGTTAGCTTTATATTACTGGCAATTGTTTAAAAAAGTAATTCTCATCTACTCTACACTTCTCAGAAATAGTCTTTGTACTGCCAGGTCTGTTTTCTTAATTGTTTTCTTTTCTTTCTTCATTTACTAACTTTTATTGTTAGGATTAATTAAGATTTGACTGTAGATTATTTGTATTTATTAAATATCAAGCAGTTTTTAACTAAATAATTAATGTAAACTGCAGTGACCTATTTCATAAGAACATTATTTTATTCACAAATGTTTAAATTGAAGTAAATGGTTAGCTTTATATTACTGGTAATTCTTTAAAAAAGTAATTCTCGTCTACTCTTCACTTCTCAGAAATAGTCTTTGTACTGCCAGGTCAGTTTCCTTAATTGTTTTCTTTTCTTTCTTCATTTACAACTTTTATTATAAGGATTAATTAAGATTTGACTGTACATTATTTGTATTTATTAAATATCAAGCAGTTTTTAACTATGTAACTAATGTAACTGCAGAGAACCCCCTCCCCCTGTCAGTGTGACATCGGTGGAAGAGAGGAGAACAAGTTCTAGAGGTGGACCTGTGGAGTTACCTGACCAGAAACCAACTGTACATGATTCTGCATTAGACCTACGACAGTCTCCAGCTATCTCACTATCTCATTCTAATCCAAGTTAGTATAGCTATATCAACTATCCAAAGTTAGTATGGGCTATATCAAATATAGCTATAGGCCCACCAGAAATCTCATTTCAGCTGTTATAAAAACTTTAATTTTATCTAGCTTTTTAAATTTATCTTAATGTCAGAATAAAATAAAACTTATAAACAAAACTATTTATTCTATAAAAATTACAGTAAAATTTGGCTTATTAATTTTAATTTACCTAAATTGTAACACCGAAAAAATTAAATTATTGTTGTTTAGATGAGGAAGACAAAGGTTGTTGGACATTTGCTATCTTTACATGAAAAATACCAATCACGACCATTTTTTATATTTAGTAGAAGTTCATTTTATTGTATCCCATTCTAGGATCTAGGTTAAAATGTAGATAATTATTAATTTAGATAAGTTTATCAGTTTAAGAACGTAGCTTTATGACATGTTTGTTTAGATGTAATTTAGTTTTTAGCACTTGAAGAAGATTTGGGTTTTACCAAATCGAAACGATGTGATTGGTATTTTTCATCTAATGATGGCAAATGTCCAACAACCTGTCTTCCTCATCTGATACTCCATCATTAACAAATTTCAAAAATGTTGTTGTTTAGTTTAGGTAAGGTTAATGGACGCTAGGCCAGAAATTATTATGTAAGGCACCAGTAAACTTACTTAAGAAGACAAGTTCACCAACACTTTGCAGTAGTAAACAAATTAAAGACACAATGCCCAACATAAATTTTCTGTGCTACTGGCACTTTCGTCAGGCAAGTTTTCTGATGCCTTAGATACTAATATAGTACTGTAAAGTCTCAGAATCAGTAAAACTAATTGTTTACAAAGCACTTTTTGATTCACATATTAGATATGGAATATCAGTGTGGGGATCAGCAGCAATAAGTCATAAAAATATAATAACTAAGCTTCAGTATAGATGTTTAAGGGCTCTGCATGGTAGAGAATTGAGCACAAGGCTACATGAATTTGAACAATATATTTTTGCGGATCAATTAACATCAAAAGGATTCTATGTTTTCAAATTAATTACCAAATACTTTGATAGTAAAGAGTATAAAAGGTACGCAGAAGGAAGTTCAATACGAAGAACATAATTAAATATTCTATCCCTATACCAAACACTGTGTATGGCAAGAAACTGCCCAATTATATAATTCCTTATCTATTCAGCTTATTGCTTAATGAAATTGAGGAATTAACGAGTTATGATTAATTAAAAAAGAATGTTTACTCATGGCTCATTTGGCCTAAACCTATTGTACAAAATGTACTGCATATTACCTGAAATTGTAATACAATACATTACTAGGCTTGGTTCTAATTCTGACAGCAGAATATTCATTTTACAATCACCTCACTTCAAATGTACACTAACACTTCACTTCACTAAAATGTTTTTTTTAATAGACTTGTATGCAGTTGTTCTTCCTCAAATTGTTCATCTTCTGTTTATAAATATAAATATTTATTGCATACTTTAGTATTGATTTGTTATTATTATTTAGTTGTTATTGTTTATTCATACTGTTATTTATTTGTTTTTATTCATACTTTTAACGTTGCTGTTTGTTGTTTCGATTATTGTAGCTATTGAAGCTTGCTGCCAAAGCAAATAAGTTACATATTTGTAAAGTTGCCTATATCTAAAATACTGAATAAGTGCCTGCCCTAAACCACCTATATATTGTATACTAATTTTTAAATATTATAATCATATGTTCCATAATGATGGCAAGGCCACGCATTTGTAACACCTTGTAAACTTTAAATGAAATAAAATAAATGTATACAATAAAAATATGCAATATTACTTACTCTTACTGTTGTGTAAATAAGCATAGCCTTTGTTTAATTGATTTTCCTTGTTGTCTAGCATAGCATCAGTTAAAAGATCTAAAACTTATTTTCTGATGTGCAATGTATTACAGGTAGTACCACGGGAACTGATATTTTAGATCTTTCAATGCCTGACAAAAACGCAGTAACAGAAGTCTGTTATGTCTGTGGAGAGGAGCAGCCCCGTGGCTCTCTTGCACAAATATCTGCCAAACCTGTGTCTGCCAACAGCCCTACACCGTTCTTCCACACATTGTACCTGCACCCACGGCCCCCCCGTAGTCGCCCGATGGACAGTGCGGGCCGTGTATTGGCCTGTGCTGCCTGCTACGCACATCTGCTCCATCAGTGGCAAGTAAGATCAGTGATTAATCATCTATCTATTCATGGTACATAGAAATTTGTAGTTCATTATTATTTATTTCTGAAGAAAGTAACTTTATTTTTAAAGTTATTCGTTAGTCTTGTATTTTTTTTTTTTTTATTGGTCAATTGGAGATTTCCTATAGGCCTACTTAAAAAAAACTACATTATGAATCTACAAGTTTTATTAACTTTTGCCATTTTTCAGTGCATACTATCTTAATGTACATTCTAATAAAAATGAGATATTAACACGTTGAACTGGAATTGTTTTATTTCTCTCTGCTGTTTGAAATCAATTCTTTTAAACCTAAGAATTATCGTCACTTTCATCATATATTTTCTGATGCATATTTGAAGATGGTGGTGTTTGATTTCTTGTTTTCATACACTTCTGCATTACCTATCTCATTCAAACGTTTTTTCTTAGATTGTTATTAATTGCAAAATTAAGTTTTACTAAAAATAAGCTGTTGTACTACTGAAAATAATATCAACACAAACAATTGTTTAATCGCTACTTAAGATAACATTCTTTATATAGTTGTAAAGAATATTTTTCTTCTGTCTGTCAACAGATTGTACAAGTTGTCAGAATATTGGTTTCTTTTCAGCTACTTGTTGAAAATGCCATAAGTTGCTCAAGTTTGGACAACCCATTTTGATTCCAACCCATTTTGGTTCCAAAAGTTACATGATTTTATTTTTTTGCTGTTGTAATAAAGAGTTTTGAACAAACATCGGTATATTTTGTGTATACATCATCGACCTCATCCGTTGACGTTCCCGTTTTCACAGGTCATCCTAAATAGCCTCTTCCATTTTTGTATATCTCCAGTTTTCCTCTTCCTCCACTTGTCTTTTCTATTCTTCTTTCGATTCCACATCCTTCCACACTTAGTCCTCCATCTTCCTCTAGGCATTCCTCTTTCTCCCGGACTATCTTCAGCAATCTTATTTTTCCATCCTCTTCACATGCCCCACATCTACTGTTTCCTTCTTCTTTCTATTGTCTTGTAGCGGAATCACTTTCAATCTTTCTATGGTTATTTTGTTCCTTATTTTATTTTTTACTAATACTCTTTATTGCTCTAAGAAATCTCATTTCTGCTGCCTATAATCTGCTAAAATTATGTTTTACCCATGTCCATGTTTCCGCTCCATACAATAAGATTGGTTGATAATACATCTTTTATATCAATTCTTTTTATTCTTTTTAAAAAACTACTCGCCAGTTAACATGGGCCTGCAGGACTGTGTGTGAACTTTATTCAATAAGTGAAATACTGACTGTTGGCTCAGTGGGGATTCGAAACTTGGAACTTGCTCTCCGCAGTCCGAAGCCTTAGCCGTTAAGCCACCACGCCAGCAATCTTTGTTTCATTTCCAATATTCCAATGCCATGATATTTTCTTTATCAGTTTAAAAAACTGTCTACTCTTCCATATTATATTTCCTATCTCTTCTCTAATTGTGCTTTTGTTTGTTATTTTATTCCCTAAATAACAAAATTCCTCTATCATTATCAGAACATTCCCTTTAATTGGCACACTTTTTTCTCTTCCTTCTGTTTTCGCTACTTTTTTTACATTACTTGTGTTACATTACATTTTTGTATGTTTACTTTTAACCCTTGCTTCTTTGTCACTGTTGCCCAATTATTCATCTCTTGTTCTAAATTTTCCTCATCTTCGCACATCATCTGCATATGCTACTATCTTCGGCTCTCTGTTTCCTGGCACCTCTGAACAAATTTCATCCACTAGGCCTATGATATTAAATAAAAACGGGGACAATAGTCTACAATGTCTTACTCCTCTCTCTGTATTAAAAGTTTCTATGTATTTTTCTTCTATTATCATTTTGTATTTACATGTGTAATATAAATTATTTAAGGGGCCCATATTCACATTTAACATCTGAAAACGTAAAATAGCTTAAACTGTTGGTAGTATCTTATGTATTTTGACCTGGAAAAGCCCATACAAGTACAGTGGTATTGACCTACACGCCCACCCATACAAGTACAGTGATATTGACCAACACGCCCACCAATACAAGTACAGTGGTATTGACCTACACGCCCACCAATACACGTACAGTGGCATTGACCTACACGACCACCAATACACGTACAATGGTATTGACCTACACGCCCACCAATACAAGTACAGTGATATTGACCTACACGCCCACCAGTACAAGTACAGTGGTATTGACCTACACGCCCACCAATACAAATACAGTGGTATTGACCTACATGCCCACCAATACAAGTACAGTGGTATTGACCTACACGCCCACCCATACAAGTACAGTGGTATTGACCTACACGCCCACCAATACAAGTACAGTGGTATTGACCTACACGTCCACCAATACACGTACAGTGGCATTGACCTACACGACCACCAATACACGTACAATGGTATTGACCTACACGCCCACCAATACAAGTACAGTGATATTGACCTACACGCCCACCAATACAAGTACAGTGGTATTGACCTACACGCCCACCAATACAAGTACAGTGGTATTGACCTACACGCCAACCAATACACGTACAGTGGCATTGACCTACACGACCACCAATACACGTACAATGGTATTGACCTACACGCCCACCAATACAAGTATAGACCGCGCGGCGAAGGTCCGGCCTCGAGCTCGCCGAGCGGTGATAGGGTGGAGACGGGTGGAGGGCCCAATATGCCTGCAGTCCTGGAAACATTCGCTACTGCCAGACTTTCCCACGCTAGGAGTCTTTCCCATGCTTGCTTCTAAAATAAGTTACGTTAATTGTTACCGACGGATGCACATTCAGTACGTTTCCAGACTGCGTGCGATATATTTGCTTGTGGTTTAGCGTGTTAAGAATTTGTACTCAAGTGTACGATAAACAATTATTTAGTTGGTTATATGTTTGTTTTTATCTAACTACTGTAGTGTAATAAGTCAGTTTGTGTTTTTTTTTTTTTTTTTTTGTCCCGTAAGTGTGTTAAGAGTTTGCAGAGTCTGTCGGCCATACTGGTTTTATTATCATAAAAACAACGTTATTTTGAATCCATATTTTTACCATTACTTATTTACCAAAAGTTGTGTATGAGGTGTCATTTAAAATGCTATCATATTGCGCATTAGGTTTGCTTTTGATATTATGAATACACAAGCCTAGGTTTGAGAAATAGGTGAAAATAAAAACTTAAAACTAAATACGGTAATTTTTATATTTATTCTATTAAACTAATTATGAATCCACAAAGCAGTTCAACGAGTAATTTTACTCTTGATCAAATATAATTAATTTGTTTGGAAAAGACCGTTTAAAAATAACTGTTAAATTTGGATACGCGTGATCATTTGTCCGGTTCGAAAAAACATCGTTCTAATGAGATTAAAACCAACATGGCCGACAGCCTCTGCAGACTCTTAAGGTTGTAAACTTAGTGAACGTAGATCCTAAATAGTTTATTCCTTTAGTGGTTCCTGCCTCAACTATGGCTCGCTTTATTCCTAAAGTAGCCCAAGGAAAGACTACTAGAAGTCAGGCTAGGGAAATTATTTGGAGAGTTAGTGAGTTCATGGCGAATGAGGCCAAACTAAGAGATGAACAACGAATCCCCGTAAAAAAATCGTTAGAACGAACTGCAGTTGCATGTGGCGTTTCAAAAACTCTCATAAAGGAAATTCGTCGTGAAAAGTGTTTATTGGACACTTCAGCGGAAGGAGAGTGTTCGTTCACAACTCCCAAAAAATATAAGAGAAAAAGAACAGCGACAGAACTAGACGATTTCGATAAATGTGTCGTTAGAAGAACCGTCCATGAGTTTTATAAAACTGACGAGTCACTTCCAACTCTTAAGACGTTAAAAAACAAACTACGTGAAAAAATTAACTACCAAGGAGGTTTAACAAGTTTAAGGAAAATATTAGCTTCCTTAGGATTTCGGTGGAAGAAAATAGAAAATAACCGAAAGATTTTGATTGAAACGACTGATATAAGGATGAAAAGAATAAACTATTTAAAGAGTATCAAACAAGCTAGAGCAGAGAATGTCCCTATTGTATATATAGACGAATCATATATATTATCTTCTCATGTCACTGAAAAGGGATGGAGTGACGAAAGCATCGAGGGGTATAAAAAAAAAATTAGCAAAGGTGACAGGGCAATAATTCTTCATGCAGGTGGTGAAATGGGATTTATTCCTGACGCTTGTTTAATCTGGAAAGGAGGGACCAGTGAAGGAGACTACCACGACCAGATGAATCACACTAACTTCATGACTTGGACGAGGACTCAGCTCATTCCTAATCTACCTTCGAAGTCATTGATAGTGATTGACAATGCCGCCTATCATAACGTACAAATCGACAAGGCACCGAATTCAAATTCAAAAAAATCAGAAATGATAGAGTGGTTAAAAAACAAAGGAGTGCAGTTCAATCCAGCATCACTCAAGCCTGAATTGTACGATTTAATTAAACGTTATAAGGAGAATTTTAAAAGGTTCGCCTTTGATGAAGAACTGAAAACTCACGGACACAGTGTTCTTCGCCTCCCCCCGTACCATCCGGACCTAAACCCAATAGAAAATATTTGGGGAATAATTAAAAACTACGTGGCCCAAAAAAATGTTGTAAATAGAATTAAAAACACTATAGCCATTTGTAAAGAAAAAATTAGCTCTATTACCAAAGAAGACTGGGGAAAAGTTTGTAAGAAAATCATTAAAACAGAAAACGAGTATTATGAAAAAGAACATTTAATAGACGACACAACGGAGAGGAGTAATTAGACTGGGCGAATCAAATGATGACAGCGACGCATCCGGTGACAGTGACCTTGAGGGTGAGAGCGGTGGAGATGCAGAAACGGACAATGAGGGTGGACGTGACTCACCATTGGGAACTCCATTATAGCCAAACCAGGTTAGTTATTTATTTCAAGTAGTCTGTAGTATAAAGCTTATAAGATTCACAATAAAATTTAAAAAATATGGAATCAATTCTAATTACCTTGTGTCCGTTAAATCATTATTAGAAATTATTTAAGTAATTATAGTCGACGTTGATAATAAATAAGCATCACTTAATAATTCAGCGAATTTAATAATAGTTGTCACATACATTTTGCTATTAAAATTTGTTTTAATTAAAAATGCCAAACACAAAAAGATTACTTCTTTTAAACCAATTTAAATATACATTATATGTATTTAAACGGTACGGGAAATCACAGAAATATTTTTCTTAGTAACACTAAGAAGTATATATTTCTTAGTTAATTTCAATTAGAGTTATTAACTGATTTATAATTTGTTATGACATTTAATTAATTGTTGTTATTGATATACGTTTTAATTTGTTAACTTTCAAACTCTTAACCTAATTGATGTTTATATTTTAAATACCGGTCTAATTATAAGAAATAGCAAAATACAAATACTCCGTAAATATGTTGAGAATCACCCTTTACGATCTGTCAGTGAACGCCTCGCTCAGAGTCGATGTTTTTATATGACTAGTAGGCCAGCCAGGAGGCCGGACCTTCAGCGCGCGTACTATACAGTGGTATTGACCTACACGCCCACCAATACAAGTACAGTGATATTGACCTACACACCCACCAATACAAGTACAGTGGTATTGACCTACACGCCCACCAATACAAATACAGTGGTATTGACCTACATGCCCACCAATACACGTACAGTGTTATTGACCTACACGCCCACCAATACAAGTACAGTGGTATTGTCACTTCTGGTGCAACAAAACCGTCAGAGTTGGCGCGGCTCTACACTTGGGGCAATCGTGTATGGTGACGACAAAGCCGGTCTCGTTGCTTGAGTCAAACATACCCAAAAAATGTCTGGGCGCTTGGCTTTCAATCATGTTTGGCGCAGTGGCTGTTTCAACCCCGAATTTCGGAGACAGCCACAGTCCCATGGTGTTTTTCCTAACGTTTTATTGTTGTTATCTCTCAATTATTTAATAAAACATAAGTGAGCTAGTGTATATGTTTTTTTTTATCTTTAGTTTTTCTCGTCCAACTTATGAGAATATATTTTTATTTATTATATTAATAAATTTATTAGTGATGTCTAGAGAAATGTCATGGAACATAAACTATTAAAATTGAAAATCTATACTAATTTGAGATAGAATGCCCAGAACAGTTTCGTTCCGGCACCATGACTAATAAAATAATGACATAACGATTAATGTAGCTACTACCAGTACATCGCCGACTCAACAAGTCCCAATATAAAATGTACTGATAGCCGTGGATTCGATTTCTTATCCATGGTTATGGGCGGTGACTCATGAGAGACACATTGTTCGACTCGCGATCTTTTGTTGGCTTATCAATCATTACGAGACTGGTTTTTATCTGGCAGTGTACATTTCCGCTGTGCCGCCTAACGCCACAAGCGCATATACCTGCAGCTACTGTCGAGCCGAGTGGTTGTCATTGTCTGCCACCTCACCTCTTGAAACTGTGTATTTAGTTGTTTTTATCATTACTTTAGTTTAATATATGTTAGTAATTTATTAGTTTTAAGTGTCAATATGAACAGTCTGGCCGATTTCGATTTTGTGGAATGTACTAAATACGTCGTATTCAATTGCTATATGTAGTTACTTATTTTTTATTATATGTGTTATGTGCATGCCTTGTCTTTATCAGTAAATGTACTCAATTATACATATTTTATTAATAGTATTAATATTTTGAATTGATTCATACTGTATAAGTGATCTATGCCTGAAACTTACCTTCAAGTAAAAGTTTGCTTATTTACTTATTCATATATAAAAAAAGGTAAATTAAGCTAATAAAAGTTTTAAAATGTCATCATATCTATTATTTTCCTGTACAGAAAAAAAGCAAAAAAAAAATATTTTTGATTTTTTTACAATAAATTAGCGCTTAATGGAAAATAGGCATTGTGTAAATGGCGCTTTAAGGGTTAAGTAGGTGTTTGTGTACAATAATCATGTGTGAAGTTTTGTAGCTTCATTCGATATGGTTACCATAAAATTAAGCCATTTTTGAACATGCACATGAGATCAGTAATGAAACTTTTAAGAGGGCCGCCCCCCTAAGGAGCTAGCGGGCCACTGATTATGTGTTAAAATAGGTTTTTGTATTCAACAACTTTTCAACGATTGTTTTGGCTCTTCATAAAAATGTTCAAAAAAATAACTGGTCTTTTTGGACACCTTGTATGTAATAATTTTTCACATGACCAACATGCATAATCTTCAAATCCCAATGACAAATGTAATGGTTTTAGCTTTTATGTGGTTTGTCTGGCTATTTTAACAAGATTTAGATGGTCTAAATTATAAACCTGTGAAAAAAAGAACAAATATTTAAAAAAACCTGAACATGCATTAAATTACAGCAAATTAAAAGATAAAAGAGTTATAGCTAAAGACAAAATTCTGTGGTAACACTTTAAATAATATATGTATTTTTAATAATTTAGAATTCACCTCTCTGTTCTTAATGATAAATAACATTTTTTCATTACTACAAGGCCCATCATGTGTCACTGTGTTTCAGGCTTATTCTATTCAAGGTGTGGCCCACTCTGAGCGTAATTATGTGCTTCGCAAGCGGGCTACACCAACCCAAGACACAACTACCTTCATCTGCTACACTTGTGCCTTGGAATACCCATCATCTTCTATCCGTCTACTTTATTGCTGTCCAAACCCAGAAAAGGAGGCATATTTCCCCTTCATTTGCAGTTTAAAGGCCCCACAGGGTGCTAGCCCAATCTCTCCTCAAGGAATGGTTCAGGTCAGTCACAGACTTGCAAAATTGTAACAATTTTCTTCAAAATTTAAGAACTTGAGAAACCTTTTAAATAAGATTTAAGTACAAACTAAAAACAATATCCCAAAATAAAATCTTGCGTTTTGTACATTGCTTACTTAGTGTACATTTTGCACACTTTTTTTACACTAGAGAATCTGAAATGAGTCTAACTCATGTTCTGTTTGTCTTTCTTTTTTGTTGTTGTTAATAATCTGGAGATTGGTTTTGTGTTTTTGGTAACGTCACAAATTAAGGTAATCAGCTAGTTTAAATATGTTAAAACGTTACATGCTGTCTGTCTAAAGAAATAGCATTCTCAAAAGCAGTGATAGAGGAATAAGAACTTGATCTATACAAAACTTAGAGTATTCCCTTTAAAAATGAGTTAAATATATTGTTGTAAAAATAGTTGTAATATCTGTCAGTTTTTTATAATTTCTATGAAAACACATCACCTCAACAAAGTCTAATTTAATAATATTTGTAACTTTTAATCCTTTTGAGGCCTCTGAAATATAATTGGTACGCCAGCAATACAAGGATATTTTGAAAGTTTTTTCAGACTTTCAGGGAAGGCTATATTTTAGTGACAATAAATTATATCTTCTTGAATCCTGTTTAATTGATAGACAACAAAGTCATCTTTGAAAAAATTACTTTAATTAAGATAAAAATATTTTTAGGTAATTATACCCTACTTATAACTTGTGAGTAAATTTGAAAATGGTGATTAAAACATTTTCAAACAAAATAAATTCTGAAAGTATACCTACACAACAAAATTAAATTATTGCATAGCATCCAGTTTATTGGAATTAGGCCATCTTCACAACAACAACAACAACTTCCAACTTATAGGAAGTTGATCTCAAAGTGTTAATACATTGTGTTCAAAACCTCTAAGTCTCATCTGTCATACAAAAAACAGCCAACATTTATGGTAAAATTGTCGGGAAACTGGTATCCATTGCTGATGAGACAATTTTCAAAGCAATTTTCATAGTCCTTATAATATTGTCCTATTTATTTGATGGTGCATTTTCTTTAAATAATATCAGTAATGATTAGTAATTTAATCAAATCAAGTGATTTGAGATTAAATCACCAGGATAATATAAACATGGTGGCTACTCACCGGGAATTTCAGGAAAAACGGGAACTATGCGTGAATTTTATGGCGCTTTGAAAAAACCTGGAAACATGGTTGAATTTCGGTTAACCATCTAGAATTCTTGGCGAGCGAGACAAGAGTAATCCTGTGACGTCAGCAAGGTTCGAATTTCAGAAGGGCTCCAGTTAAACTCAAGGAACAAGTTTGGGGAACCTTGTCAATCTTCGTATGATAAGACTCGAGTCGACTTGGCACATCGATACATTCAAAATACTATGGGTGGAATGGTTTGACAAAATGTTTGGGTTTCCAAGATTTTAAACTGCTACCATTTTTTAACAGATAAAGCTTTTGAAGTACGATTTGCGACATTCTTCTTTGTTTGACCATCCCTTTAGAATGATGTGAATATCAGCCTATGCTTACGTTGAAATATTTCTACTGACTCCTCGTGGACCAGTAGAGGAACATTATAGAGGAATAGCAGGACACTGAATACATCTTAAAGTAGGTGTTTGAGTACAGTAATAATGTGTGATGTTTTGTGGCTTCATCTGATATGGTTACAATAAAATTAAGCCATTCTTGAACTTGCACATAAGATCGATTAGTATTGAACATTTTGAGTGCCGCCATTTTGTTTTGGATTAACCTTTTGAGGTCTAATTTGCAATGTGATATTCTACTAATTAAGATCTTTAAAATGGTATGCATATCGACGTATACTTACATTTAAGATTTGTATGACTTCCTATGTGGGCCATCCCTCCATGGTAGGCATGTCATGGCAATAGCAAGAAAAAATAGTTTTTATAGCCATATAACACTGAGCAAAGTTTATAGATGTTAACTGCTAATTATTATTAAATATTTTGTCATATCCAGACTTTTCAGACACCCTGTATATTCCTGCCGGAGTGACGGCAGGTAGGCCTCACTGAGGCCAGGCACAAGAATTTCACTCAAATGATGAATTTTTGTTGAGTACATAGACAGTTAGGTTAAATTAGGTTATGTTTTGTTAGGTCAGTAAAGTGTATTTATCGGGCCGAAAAAATAATTTTACTGGATAACCAAATTATATATTCATGTTGAGCATAAAAAACTTGTTATAAAAAAAGTTGTTGAAAATAACAATTTTAAAAAAGTAGTTTTTTTCACTATTTATCAGATAAAAACGAGTTTTCTGCGGTTGGAATCTAATCTCCTCAAGAGATATAAACTTATATTTCACCACTGTTTCAACAAATAATCATATTTTCATAAAGGCAAGAAAGTGTATTATTACCAAAAATGATTATTTTATCGATAATTTCATTAGTTGAAGACATTAAAATATATTTAGATTAGTGAGAAATGTATTTCATCTAAGTACTAGGTTAACTAAAAAAAAACTTAAAAGAAATTAGGTTAGGATCGTATATTATATTTAACCAACCTTTGAACATATCTATAGGCTATTACGTTGTAATGTAGGCCTCTGTCTACATTAATTGTTTTGTTAAAGACTGTGGACATTTAATTTATTAATAGGGCCTAGAGTAGGCTTAACCATGAACAAACCGGTACATCCTTTCAGAAACACTGGTTCAATGTTCAATAGTCTGCAGGCCTTAATATGCCTTAATACTAATGTAAAAATTGGATTAAAGTAAGTTAGGCCCCCTCTGTAAATGCACCTTGAATTTTGTTTGAAACTCCTTGGAAAAAACTTTGAATTATGCTTGAATTTTTTTACATGATTGAGTAACCACCTTGTGTAAAGAAAGAAAATTAAAAAATAATTTAGATGGAATCAGTGAAAAAGGCTATAAAGGAGAAGCTGAGGGGCTTAGGTGAATAATTTAACAACTGTTGAATGCTGGATGTCAGTTAATCTCGTAGGTTTTAAGTAACATCAATAGTAATTTTGTTTAGCTGTGCAATATGATGTATATAGTTTTTTTATGTTGTATAATTGTATTTAAGGATTTATTTTATTTAGGTATGTTCAATCTGCTACAAATCGATCCCCCAGAAACAAAGCTTGTTCGGTTCTGCCAACAGTGGGGAGCCTTCGCCAACAATACCCTTGGCCAAAAGTCCTGATATTCGCTTTCGACCATATGAGCTCTCCAAACCCTCTCCATCACCTAAGGTTTGTTTTGCTGAATGTTTATGCTGTATACAGGCTTAAAATAAACCAAACAAATGGTTTATGTTAATAATATTGATCTTATTAAAATTGTTTGTGTGCGTTTTTATTTATATTTAACACTATCTAATTTTAACATTATAAGATGACAATGTTAAAATTATGTTTATGTTTGAGATGAATTGTTTGCTTTTAAAGTAATACTCTCTCCAATCAAGCAGTAGGAATAGATGAACGGGCTTTGGAGTAAGTAATGTCTCTATATTAGACCAGTGATTTGTGAATATGACCGGAAATGTATGTTTATTGTATAGTAGCACAGGGTATATAGATAAACCAGTGGTTCCCTGCTCCAGTATGGTCTTGAACTATGGGGTAGCTCAACCGATATTCTTAAGATTTTTAAAATTCAGAAGACGTACATTCGAACAATGCTTTTTATGGACCATAACCAATCATGCAGATCTGTATTCAAAGAGCTGAATGTTCTAACACTTCCTTCCATGTATATTTTCAAATGTTTATTATTTGTACATAAAAATAAAGATTTAATTTTAAATAAACAGCACAGCCATATTTACAACACAAGATTCAGAGAACAACTCCAATATCCAATTCATAGGCTAAAACTATTTGAAAATTCCCCTCATTACATTGGTCTAAAGTATTACAATAAAATTCCGTCTAATCTAAAAATCCTAAATATTATTAAGTTTAAAAAAATTGTTAAAAACTTCCTGATTCAGAAAGAATATTATGATGTAGAAGAGTTTTTAAGTGATAACTCTTTGATCGTTGATATGTAATTTTAGAATAAGTTTTAGGATAGTTTTAGTTTTTAGGACATTGACTCTTCACCTGTTTACTTACAAATAAAATTTTGTAAAATTATGTAAACGTTATGTGAAATAAAATAAAAAAAAAAAAAAAAAAAAAAAAAAAACAGCCAATCCAAAGCTATGAAATGGCAATTGTTTGATGCTACTTCAATCACTAGATCCTAATGAGTGCTGCCATTGAGTGATCACTCAAAGCTGTTGCAATTTGAATGGACGGTTGCACATCCGGTTTTTCTATGTCAATACAAGTGGTCCCGGTTCAACCATCACCCATCGCTCTTGCACTAGATACTCTGCTTGATGGCACTCTCTAAAAGACTGCGTCATTAAACTTGCTTTCATAGAAACATTTTTTTAATATATCATGCTGTCTTAGTCAACCACATGCAATTTTGAATGAAAATCGTATATACCATATAACGAAAGATACATATCTATGAGGAATTTGAAATTGTTTAAATTTCTCAGTTATTGATAAATAATATTTTACATTCAACATAACTATAAAACACTAGTGTTCTGACTCTGTATATTTTTTATCTTTTTACAGTGAGCCAGAACCAAGTGATATCAATTTTGGTTTTTACTATCTTATTTCAGTGTAAATAATTGTTAACAGTTTAATTCAATAAGCCTGTTTTCAAACACAGTGATCATGTATGTGATTATTATTATCATTTTTGTCTTTCTGATATTTATCCATCTCTATGTAAATGTTTTAACAGCAAAGCAAAACTTAAATGATCACTGAATTAAAACCAATATAACCAGTAATTAATGAAACTCCGGACACTTATTTATATTAAAATAATTAGAAGTGTTTAACCAATACCTCATCCTGTTCAATTCAGTTGTAAAAGTATTGAAAAATGCATACAGAGAGAAAACATTTGTTATTTAAGTTACATACCTGTTCACTATAATTAAGTTCAATTGGAATTTGCAAAGCACCTTGTTCCAAAGGAAAATACATTACTTTGCCTTTTCAGTATTTGTTATATTACCATATTAAATACTCTACCAATTTTTGTCTACAAGTTACATTTTTATTTAGCAACATGATTTATAAGTTGAGGTGGCATCTGAAACATTGTCAGTATTATTAAAAACTACTTAGTTTCTAATATTTTATAGATCTATTTGTATGAGTAATTCGCCACAAAAAAGTTTTTTGGTTATGAGAAAATAATTATGCATAACTTATTCAACTGAAATAAGTTTAGAGAATATCATTTATTAACCTCATATGGCTTTGAACATGTGAATAGTGGGAAGTATCAAACAGTTAGTTTCCTTTTATTTATAACTAGCTGTACCCACCCGCTTCGCCGGTCATAATATTGAGTTTTGATTGTATTATTGAAATGTGCAGCAACCTTTCAGTTTACACAGTATCCAATTTATATCCAATTTACAACAGCTGATGTTATGTATAGTTTACTACTGTACTCAATTATTTTTAATTTTGAAAGTTTTGCCTACCACAATTTTATTCTATTTGTTTAATTTACTTAACAGCTGTTAATCAAATAAATCAATCAATTAACATAGCTTCACAAGAAATCAAAACATAAAAATATAAACAGTTAAAAAAATTAACACATGGTTTAATTTAATTTTGACATATTTAAAACCAACAGCTGATATTCTTTTTATATTTGACTTATACCTTCATGCATCCTGCTATTTGATTAACATTGAAACTTTAGAAGTCCAAGGGACAGAGCCCTGAGGGATTAAAGAAACGGGAACAGGACAGAAACCTTCCCTGGGGTATATAGAACAACTTCTCCAAGTTTCATGGCGATCGGCTGGACGGTTTGGTAGCGCATAAAGGACAGACAAACATACATTGGATTTTATAGATATAGATTCTTAACAACTGAAATGTATGTTAAATTCAGAAAATAAAAAATTCTCATTTAACGCTGAATACAAGTTATAATTTGTTCACCTTCTGCATTACCACAAGGTATTTTAACATCCGTGGCTGTCATGATAACCATACATACATTTACGGACGGAAGACGGTAGCATGGGCACCCAGAACTTTCCGTGCCTCCCTCCCGTACACCCCAGCGCCTGTGCATCCTTCTATAAGTGAGCCGTCCGTATACCAGACGCTTCCTTTGACTTGTGCAGGCTCGTTACTCCACATCCAATTATCTCTGCTTGGAAGGAAGGCCCTGATCTGCCTGTCAATTCTGTACGAAGATATCATTGATTCTGTTCCCATCGCAAGCAACGGGTCCAGACCAATGTCCCTAGGATAGTATTTCACCATGGAGTCCTGGTTGGCCAGGCAACCAGCCACCAGTCGTCCTTAAACGGGTCCAGACCAATGTCCCTAGGATAGTATTTCACCATGGAGTCCTGGTTGGCCAGGCAACCAGCCACCAGTCGTCCTTATTCTGAAGGCCGCTTTACAAGCCTCCCCTTTTACGAACAGGTCCATTGGGCGGAGCCCAGTGAGGACCTCCATCGCCGCCAATGGTGTTGTTCTGATTGCGCCTGTAATTCCCAGGCACGCCATTCTCTGACATCTATCTAATGTTAGCCTTGCACTGTTCTGTGCCATGGCCGGCCACCAGACAACTGCCGCATAACATAAGGAGGGCCGAAGTACACTTGTGTATAGCCAGTAAACCATCTTTGGTTTAAGACCCCACGTTGTCCCAATGGCCCTTCGACAAGCCCAAAAAGCCATTCTGAACTTCCTGGCTTTCTCCTGAAGGTGCTTGAGCCAGTTCAGTTTAGCGTACAAGATGACCCCCAGATACTTAACCGACCCTGTACAGGGTGGCCAGCTATCGGGAAAACCGGGAATACCGGGAATTATGCGTGAATTACGACTACCGGGAAAAAAAGCGTGAATTATGCATGAATTTTGAAGTTTACCGGGAATTTTTACGAAAATCGTTTGTTTGTGAAAAACTATTACCAATCGTATCATTTCTATTTAAAATAGTTAGTCATGTCTAACTAAATCGGCATGTTTCCATAAACGCAGGTTATTTAGGCACTTTTGAAAGTAGCCAAAATTAGAAAGTTGGGCGGATGTACCGTCGTTATGACAACAAGCGATTATAGGACAATAGACTGAAGACGGATGGGCGGACGGACTCTGACCTTGGCATTCTCGAAATTCTCGTATTGACCGTCGTCCTGTGACCCAAAGTTGTTCACATCAAAATACTGTGCAGTCATTTGGAACTTCTCCATCCTGCGACTACGGCGTTCATATTAGTCATCTTAGGCGACCATATTCTGTTATTTTGCGTGGGCGTGATTATTCTTCATTTTTAATATAAGTTCGGTAAATCAAAACTAAGGCATTTTTTATTACTGTTTCAAATACCGTATTCGTAAGCGTTGATTATGTCGAAGTGTGTTCGTAGATTTGGCGAACTGTGATGAAGAAATAGAATCATCAATTACATGTCTGCTTTCACAAAACAGGTAAGTTGCTACTGACAAGATTGTTTACCTTTTACTATAATTATTGTTATTATTATATACTAATAAAAATAATATGTTAGTTACTAAATCAATATAATTGTCAAATATAAAACTTCAATAATGAATTTGACTTTGATAACCTGAAATTAAATTTTCTGAACATAACTAAATTCAAAATTTTTGCTTGAAATGGGGTCAAGAATTGGCTATTTTTATGTGTTTTTTTGCTCTGAAGACGAATTTTAAAACTATATCGTCTATTACGATTATTTCTTGAGGTATAACGGAAGAACTACTTTCGCGGCGAATCGCGAAAAGCGGCAATTACGCAATCATTATTTGCAACAACTATTCATCACAAAAACCGAATTCCCTTATATTCTCCCTGGAGTGACGGCCTAAGAGGCCAAACACCCGAATTTAACGCAAATTACGAATTTTTGTTGAGTAAATGGACAATTGGGATAAGTTAGGTTATGTTTGGTTACGTCAGTAATAAGTGAGTTTGATTACATCCGCGGAAAACTCGTTTTCACCGAAAAATCTAAAAATTAGTTTTTTATCTGATAGTGAAAAAAACAACTTTTTAAAATCTTTTTTTCATTTTTATTTTTTTATGTTGAACTCAAATATATAAATGGTTTTGTGTTCAGCGGCCTGCCGATCTTCACTCCGGCGGGAATATAGGTGAATTCGGTTTTCGTGATTAATAGTTTTTGTATATAATGATCGCGTATAATAGCAGCTAATCGCGATTCGCCGCAATTGTGGTTTTTCCTTTATATCTCGAGAAATAGTTGTAATAGACCAAAATAGTTTTCAAATTTGCATTTAGCGCAAAAAACACATCAAAATAAAAAAAATGATTAAAATGCCAATATAGTTTAAATAACGGAAATATGACAAAAATACTAAAAGTTGTGACATTGGGTTTTTAAGAATTTTTCGTAAAATACGTTTTTTCAGCGGAATAAAAAGCATATCTCATGACAATACAGCCAATTCTCTTTTTCGACTACTTTTTTTTTATTTTTCGTGGTTTTTATGCTGAACACATATATAACTGCTTTTATAGTAAAATTATTTTTCAGCTCTAAAAATGCTTTTTTTATTGACATGACCAAACATAACCTAACTTATCCTAATTGTCTATTTTTTTCAACAATAATTAGTAATTTGTGTTAAATTAGAGTTTTTGGCCTCCGTGACGTCCTACGTCATAGGAATATATGTGATAAAGATTTTGTGATTAATAGCTGTTGTTTAAAATGATCGCGTAATGGCCGATAATCGCAGTGAAAGTAGTTTTTCCATTATGTCTCAAGAAATAATTGTAATAGACCAAAATAGTTTTCAAATTTGTATTCAGCGCTAAAAAATTATTAAATAACAATTTAAATTAAAGAAAATATGACAGAAATACTAAAAATTATTACATTGGTTTTTCGAATTTTTTGGTAAAATACATGATTCCGCAGAATAAAAAGCATATCTTATGAAAATACAGCTAATTCTATACCCGTTTTAAATAAAATTTTCCAATTTTGTTTGGTTACAAGAAACTGTATAAATAATTTAACTGCAAAACTAATTGTTTATTTGTGTTCAATATTAAAAAAAAACACATGAAATGAAAAAAGAAATCATTGGTCAAAAAAGTTGGTTTTTTACATTTAGATAAAAAACAAGTTTTCCGCAGATGAAATAAACCTCCTCAAGAATTATAAACTCATTTCACCGTTTTTTCAATAAGAAATCATATTCTCATAGGTGACAAGAAAATGCATAGTTACCATATTTTTACGGCATTCCATGGTAGTGGCATTTTTAATTTAGTTTTTACATCCAGTTATGGACAACAATCTAAACCCAACATGCTTCATCTATTTGGACCTCCTAGGATTTGAAACCAAGACCCCCTGCACGGAAGTCACAAGTGCTAGCTACTAGTTTGGGAAGATGCTTCATACATTCAAATAGCAAACTAGAAATTACCAATCTTCCTTTTTATAATTTTATTAGTTTTTTTAATTTACGTCAAAATTTTAGGTTTATAGTTTTATTTATTTTTTACTAGAAAAAACATTGTTACATAAAAGAGTCAGTCTTGTTCTAGCTAAATATGCAGTTTCTGTATATTTTCCAGTAAATAATTTTGTTTGATGTTGTATTATTTTGTTTTTGTTTATTTTCAGGTTTATACATCACAAGCAATATGCCCAAGACATACTCTCATGGGAAAACGAGCTTCAGAGAGGACTGGTTGTCTGACCCAGAATTGAAGCATTGGCTACTGAAAGCTCCCAACGATATCCATGCAGCAAGATGTCGCTATTGCCCTGCTGCAGTGATATCCCTTTCATCAATGGGTCGTCAGGCACTGACAAGTCACATGAAGGGGAAGAAGCATATCAATGCCCCAAAAATGAAGAATTCTCTTCCAATCGGCACTTATTTTAAAGAAGAGGATTCAGGTGTTAAACAAAACCAACAAGTTGTAGACCAGTCATTCAATCCGCCTTCTCATCATGCAGACGTAAGACCATCTACCTCATCAGGTGAGTTATCATCTTCATCAAGTATTCAGCCATTGGGAATGCATGGCATAAAACAGTATCTTCTAAGCGAAAGTATAACTAAAGCTGAAATTATTTGGTGCGTTCAGTCAGTAATGTCACACACATCATTTAGAAGTGCTGCTTTAGGCATAGAAGCCATGAAAATGATGTTTCCAGATAGTCAGATTGCAGAAAAAATAGAAATTCACAGAACTAAATTATCTTACATTATCAATTTTGGTTTGGCACCTTACTTCAATAATCAGTTAATTAAAGAAGTGGAAAAATGCCCTTGTTTTGTCATTTCATTTGACGAATCGCTAAACAAAATATCAATAAAACAGCAAATGGACATAGTTGTTAGGTTTTGGGATAGTTGTAAAAATGAGGTGGTAACCAGGTATCTAACTTCCCAATTTTTACACTCTGCGTCAGCTGTTGAACTCCAAGGAGCCCTAATGTCTGCCTTGAAACCTTTTCAACTTCAGAACTTACTCCAAGTTTCAATGGATGGGCCTAATGTAAACATAAAATTACTAAAAGACTTAAAGGTTTACTTAGGCGAACAAATTACTGACAGGACATTGATTGATTTTGGAACTTGTAGCCTTCACACAGTTCATAATGCTTTTAAAGTAGCTATGTTAGCTACTAAATGGGACTTGGTTAAATTTTTAAGAGCTCTTTATAATTATTTTAAAGAGTCTCCAGCCCGGCGAGGTGAGTACATTAGAAATACAAAATCAAGTCTTTTTCCAAAGAAGTTTTGTGCTGTTAGATGGCTTGACAATTCTGAGGTGGCACAAACAGCAATTGACATCATCCCTAATATTAAAAAGTACATCTCGGCTATTTCAGAAAGCAAAGGAAGGAACTCACTAAAAACCTCTGCTAGTTATACTACAATAGTTGACAGTTTGAAAGATCCACTACTATCTTCCAAACTTGCATTTTTCAAAACTCTGAGTGCTGACACTGAACCTTTCTTAAAAACGTTTCAAACCAACTGGCCTTTTGTACCGTTTCTGTATAGTGCACTATCAGATATGACAAAAGATGTCCAAAAGAGATTTGTCAAACCAGAGAAAGTCGGAGTTGGTGTTGACTTAGACGATGAAGAAAACCTACTATCATTCAAACATGTGGATTTGGGTTTTCTAACTCGAGCAGAAATAGCTAAGTCTGTTGTCAAAGATGTTGACATAGCTCTTTTGCGCAGACAAGCAAAGGCTGGCATGAAAGCTTTTGTAAAGAAAATTGAAGAGCGCTCCCCCCTGAAATTTTCTATAACAAAACATTTGACTAGTGTGGATCCAAGCTTGTACACCTGAAGGAGAATCCTTGTTTAATAATCTTGTAGAGGATTTTGTCTCCAAAAGCTGGATCAGTGGAACAAAAGCAGATGTTGTTTCACGTGAATATTCAAAAATCACCAAAGAAGAAGATTTTGTAAAAGCATCTGCTTCATTCAAGAACTGTAAAGAAAGACTTGACAATTTCTGGATGGTAGTTATCGGAGATAATGAAAAATTCAGTAATTTAAAAGACTTTTTAAAAATAGTATTGACACTATCTCATGGAAATGCTCAAGTGGAGAGGGGATTCTCCATTAACAAAGAATGTTTAGTGGACAATTTAAAGGAAAAATCTCTCATAGGACTACGAACGGTCTATGATGCTGTCATAGCTGAGGGAGGTTTGAAAGAGCTAACTGTAACAAAATCCATGATTAATTCAGTAAGAAATTCATATGCCAAGTACAAGGAAGCTCTTCAGGCAGCTAGGGAGCAAAGTGACAGTAGGAATCAAAAAGAAGATGTTAAAAAATGGAAGTTAAAGGAGCTGGATGAGCTGAAATCCAAGAAAGCAAGATTGATGGACGAAGCTCTTAAATCTCTTTTAGGCCAAGCATTGGATGCTAAAATAAAAGAACTTAGTAAACAGCTGTAAAAATTTGTTTGTAAATAGTACCATAGTGCAGTTTATTTTCATTGATGTTTGTCAAATTTTGTTAGGCCTATATTATTTAACATTTCATTTCTATTATTTCTTGTTAATGCCATAAATTTTTATTAAGATTATATTAGTTTAAATTTCTTTCATTGTTTTAGCTTTTGTGTACAATTTTATTTCATGGAGGAATTTTAGTTATAATATGTTTGTATGGCGAGTGCATAATTATTGAAATCTATTTATTTAAAAAGAGTAGTTTATTTTTAATGAATTTTGTTAGGCTTATATTATTTTATATTTCATTTCTAATATTTCATGTCAATGCCATAAATTTATTAAGTTTATATTATTTTAAATTTCTTTCTTTGTGTTAGCTTTTGTGTTCAATTTTATTTCATGCACGAATTTTAGCAATAATATGTATATATGGTGAATGCATAATTATTGAAATCGATTTATTTGAAAAGTTTGCACTACACTTGATTGATTGATTTTTGTTAGGCTTATATTATTTTACATTTCATTTCTAATATTTCATGTCAATGCCATCAATATTATTAAGTTTATGTTATTTTAAATTTCTTTCTTTGTGCTAGCTTATGTGTTCAATGTTATTTCATGCATGAATTTTAGTTATAATATGTTTATATGGCGAGTGCATAATTATTAAAATCTATTTATTTAAAAAGTGTAGTTTGTTTTATTGATTTTTGTTGAATTTTGTTAGGCTTATATTATTTTACATTTCATTTCTAATATTTCATGTCAATGCCATCAATTTATTAAGTTTATATTATTTTAAATTTCTTTCTTTGTGTTAGCTTTTGTGTTCAATTTTATTTCATGCAGGAATTTTAGTTATAATATGTATATATGGCGAGTGCGTAATTAATTATTGAAATCTATTTATTTGAAAAGTGTAGTTTATTTTATTGATTATTGTTGAATGTTGTTATGCTCATATTGTTTTATTCATTTCTAATATTTCATATCAATGCCATCAATTTATTAAAATATGTTAGTTTAATATTATCTCTGCATTAGCTTTTGTGTAGTGCAAATTTTTATTTCATGCAGGAATTTTAATTAAATATATGTCACGTGCTTGATTTTAAAAATTAATTAATAACAAAAAAATTTCAAGTGGGCCTACTTGTCTATTAGAAATTGTTAAATTTGTATAGTAGTAAGTTTTAAGAACTATACAAAACTGTGTACTTAATGTAGAGCTTTCTTGTTATAAATATTATTCTTGTTTTTAACTACATATTTGCATAGATTATTAATATGTTCTTTTTCAAATGATTTTATGTGTCACATTTTTGCTTTCATATTTCATGTAATTTATATATATATATATATATATATATATATATATATATATATATATATATATATATATATGTATTGCTGTTAATTTACAAATATGTCTGTATTTTCTTATGAATGAGGGCTTTTTTGTAAATAGTTAATGTTTATAGTTATCAGTGCCTGTGAAAAATTCAAATAGTCTTGTTCCACAGTAAAAAAATTTGTATTTTGTTTTGTATTTTTGTTAAATTTTTTCAACATACAAGAAACAATTGTTTTTTAAATAAATATGTTTATTTTATACCGTTTATGTGTGTTTTTTAGTTACCGTAAGTGACCTGGAAATTATTATTTAACATCCTGGAAAACCTGGAATTATGCATGAATTTTAAAATCCAGTTTTGCTGGCCACCCTGCTGTAGCTCTTAGCTCCATATTCCCCATAGTGGGCATGTATAGGCCACCCAGCCTCTTCCTCCTAGTAAGAGTATAAGTTCTGTCTTGTTAGGATTAACAGAAAGCCCCTTATCTCTACACCACCTTTCTAAGAATCTCAAGGCAGATTGGACAATGTCCGACACTGTGCTGGCAAACTTACCAATGCCCAGTATGCACTCATCGTCCGCGTATGCCTGAGCATATATCCCCATCTCGTTAAGTGCCCTTAGAACTTCATCAACCACTAGGGATCACAGGAGAGGGGAAAGGACGCCCTCTTGAGGACAACCGCTTCCGACTACAACCTGAACCGTCGTTTTGTTTAGTGATGCCTTAACCATTCTGCTGCGTAGGTAGGCTTCAATCCATCTGGTAATGGTACCCTTGGCGCCCGTCCTAGCGACAGCAGCGATCATAGACTGCAGGGAGTCATTGTTGAACGCCCTTACGGAGTGTAACCTAGATATGAATTAACAACTACTGTAGTTCGTCTGCCTATAACAATGTAGTTCATTCATTCGATGCAGTTCATTTGTTGATCCAGCATGTATGCGCATGCATTCCCCTTTCTAGAGTCCTAAGGAACTAACAAGCACTTATGTTCCATTCACGTAGTTTTAGGTTATGTTACAACTGACTGTAGACTTGGTCATTATGTATTATTTCTACCTTCACAGCTCTGTTGTTCACTTTGAATTGAACTAATTCAAATCATGATGAACAAACTAGTTCACTAAGGTGACTCGATTGTTCGTGAACTTAACATCACCAATACACAGTAGGCATGTAACTCCTATTACAGCGCACGGCGGGCTGTTGAGTTGTGTTTAAACTTTAATTTATAGTATACAATTCTTTTTTTTTTTAATTGAAATAGTTCGCCCGAATTGAATCTGGATTTTTGACGTCCGAATTCATGTACTGTATTCATGTCATATATTTATTTATTAATTTATAACATTTGTGGTAAAATTTTATTTTTAATATTTACTATTTTATTTGTCAGTGCTTAGTTGTCTCTGAAATCTTACTATTATTTGTTAGCTATATTTTTTAAATATTATTAAGGGTAAGGGTCACTCTAATACTGAAGCAGTATTCAGCGTAGTTAAAATTTTGTTTCTTTGAATATGTAGATTATTCTTGATTAATTTAACAGCTTTTCATAGAATTAAAGGCTGAATACGATTTAAAAACATGAATGATATTATTAATACTGCAATATTATAACATGGAATTTTCAAAAGTTTTCCTTGAAATCTTGGAATTATGATTGAATTTTCTGGACACTGTTTTATTAGCATTTCACTTAGAATAATCAAGTAATGTTATTAATGAAACATTTTTCGCATTAGTAATTTTATAAATAATTACTTTTTGGAAGTACAAGGGATCTTGTTGCCATATTGGTGGCAATGAACTCTTCATTTATTTTACCATACCTTCTTCCTACAGCAATGTTAAGGAGAGATTCTGAGTGATAAAAAATATTTTGTTTCACTTCGTTCCCTCTCCTACATGTGTTTTGTAACAATTTTGGTTGTTCTTTTGCACTAGTAGGCTATGTTTTAATATAAAAAATACAACTAAACTAACATTTAGATCTACTACTATTTTGATTTTTTTAGGCTACAATTTAAACTAAAATAGTTAATGTTTAATACTTGATAAAGCAACTCATATTCCAAGTTTGGTGTATCTAGCTTATCTTAATTCTGACGCAAATCTAAACAGCAATGAAGTTAATGAAGCTCTTAAGACAACTCTCTTCTACCTTGGCTCTTGGTGCACTTCTGAGGTGAAACACATGCAGCACTTATGAAATTTTATTAATAGCCCAACCAGTCTTAACCTACCCATTTTGCGAAAACTTTACCAGCTAAAGCTATGTAAACCCCTCTTATGTAAACCAGTTGAAAAAGTAAAAACAATCTTAGTTTTTAAGACTATCAAGAGTCTTAAACCTGAAAGTCGTTAGTCCATTATTAAGAGGCTTAAACCTTAAAGGCGATGGAAGGTGTGGCAGTTCAATCCATTGAAAGTGATACAATGAAGAAAGGATGAGCAAGGATTAGGATTTACTTAATTGATTTCAAACTGTTGTTACATGATATAGGGAAAACAATTTGTATGATTAATGTTGTATTAATTCCTTAAAAGGATGCGATATGATTCCATCATCACATAGAAAGCAAATGTGAAACATAACGAGTTAATTAATTTAATATGATTGAGTTTTGTGACTAGTAGTTAAGATGAAGCATGGGTAAAATACATTCCACTTAACTCTCATAGCAGTATTTTCTCTAAAATGGCAGGCTGTTTTTACAAACTTTTGTTTAAAAATATGTTAATTAATCTTGTGAAATTCTATTATAGTTTTGTTTACTGGCAACATTGTAAAATGTTATAAATAATGTCATATTTTATAAATATTTAATTTTTTGTGATTGTTAAAATTTATATTTTTTTGTATGTAGGGGTGATAGTGTATCTAAGAAACAGTGTTATATATACAAATTCTAAATTCTAAAATAGTAAAAATCCTCAAAATTTAATCTAGTTCCAGAAAATGTGTACCTTTATGTACGTTTTACGAAAGAAAAATGACTTGGACTACATTACTTTAAAATAGTATATCATCTCCAGAGAGGTTGTGTGTCAATTAATGTAAAACTGTATTAAAGCTAGCGTATTATAAAATTTATGACAGAAATTTATAAATAACACAAAACATTTTTAATGACATTTTTATGAATTGAATAAATTAACAGTCTCTAAGTACAATTTTTTATTCAGTTAGACAAAATGTTTCAGAACTTTGGTCCATTTTTTCATGGTAATTTCACGAACTTTCTAACCTTTTGATATCAGTAAATAAATAAATAAAACATTAAATTTACTGTTCTATATGCCTTAAAATGGGCAAGCCGGTGGCCGAGCGGTCCAAGGGGTCAGGACTTTGAGCTTGGGTTAGAGATAGCGCTGGTTCGAATCTGGCCTAGACTGGAAAACTTATCAGTAATATTCACCTTCTACTGTACTAGTTCGCCCCCATTCTCTGCCTGAATAAATTCCTCGCACAGATCAATAGTCTATGCGGAATAGGCATAGTGAAGTTAAGAAGGAGGCTGGCCTCTCCTTTTTTATATTAAAAAAAAAAAAAACAAAACAACTAAGGAATTCATCCACATGTGCATTGTTTGTAATTTGGCGTAAATTAAGACTATTTTGAGGCTCTCTTTTGTATGCCATTTTTCTAAAGAGTTAATTTGTTACCTTTACTTATATATTGAAAATAATTTCAAAATTCTCATAAATTCCAATAACATTATTTATTCTGTGAAGCCTTTCACCTACAATTTAGGTATCTTCAAACCTCAACAAAATTCTAATTTTAAAACATTTGTTAACAAAATATAATAATGTAAATATTTTAAACATATGGTAGTTTTGAAAGATAATTAAATCTAAAGTGTGTATATATAAATATGAATACATATTTATATTCATTTTCTTTATGTTTGCCACAGTTACTTAAAATCTTTATGTTTGCCATTGATTGATAATACCGCACACAACATTGACAATAATTGTAATGCATTTTCTCAATTTAATATAGCATTATTTTGGCTCAATTATCAATTATGTGTTATTTAATTTAAAATTGCATCCTCTTTTTTTTAAAGTTTATATAATTTCCCGCTCAGTCTATTTCTTATTGTTTTGCTGCAGTGCGGACATTAATTATGTTATGATACTGAGTCTGTTAGTAAGTTATTTAGTTTGTGTGTGTATATGTGTGTGGTTACCATCACTGTGCTATGCTGCTGTTGTCGCTGGCTCCTTGACCGCACGGCCGTCGGGTGACCCCGTGATGGCATCTCACTCTTCCTCCCCCCCCACCACCACCCTCAACTTTGCAAACAGATCACTTTGCCACTACCCTTGCCCCCTACTCCAGACTTCTTAGACAGCCCATGTCAATACTCAATCTCTTCTTGGTCAAATTGATGAATTTCGTTTAATTTTTGAATTTTCTTCTTTTGATATAGTTTTAATTTCCAAATCCTGGCTCAAGCCTAATATATCAGATAAAAGTGTTGAGCTATCTGGATATACTCTTTATCGTAATGATCGTCTGTCCAAAGTTGGTGGAGGAGTTATAACTTTTGTCAAATCTAATTAACCTACTACAATACTGTACTCCTCTGACACCACCAGGTTGGGGCGACCTGAGTACATGTTTCTTGATGTTTCTGTTAATAATATACATGTTTTAATTTCTGTTTGTTATAGGGTACCTAATCTTGGTTTTCTCGTTGAATTTGAATCCATTATTTTTGATCTTATGGCTCGTTATAGTCATGTCATTGTAATTGGTGACTTTAACTCGGACCTTTTGGGCCCTGCTACTTACGATCAGACTTACTTAACAAGAATGTTTCACTATTGTAACATGGCTATACTGCCTTTACAAGCAACCCATCACACTGCTACTACTGATACATGGCTGGACGTCATGGCTGTCTCTGACCTGTCCCATGTCGTGCACCACGGTCAGCACCCTGTCCTTGGCTTGTCAAGACTCGATTTAATATTTTGAGTATATCGTCTAACCACCCCTAAATGTGAACCCAAATTCATCTCGTACAGGACACTCAATAATATTGATTCTGATGCAATTCTGGCTGATGCACTTCTAATGTCTTGGCATGATATAATCCATGCTCCTGATGTCAATATTATGGTAAACATGTTTTACAACCGTCATCAGAATTGAGAGAGTTAAATAACATATTAAAAAGTCATGGCTTGTATTTTTTGGTCGATTTCCCAACTAGAGTTACAAACACATCATCGACATGTATAGACAATATCTTTACAAACATTAATAGGAACGATTTAAAAGTATCAGGGGTCATTACTGCTCTTTCCGACCATGATGGCCAAATACTAGAGCTTAAAAATCAATCACCCAATTCGAATTTACAGAACAGACGAACAATGGTTGTTAGGGAATTTTCTGAGGAAAACATGAAAATATTCAGTAATTTATTGGCAAAGGAGAATTGGACTAAGGTGTATAATGCACCTGTTGACAAAAATTTGAAACTTTTAATTGTATTTTTACATATTATTTTGATTTAATTTTTCCACAAAAGACCATTAGGAAAGTTAGGAGGAAAAACAAGTGGTTCAATATCAATTTAAAGAAAGAGAAAGAAAGTAATATATACTTAGCAAAAACAGCAAGACAGGTCAATAATCCAGTATTACATAAAGTTGTAAAGGAAAGAGAGAAAAGTTTCAGAAAGAAAGTAATTAATGCAAAAAAAGAATTTATTGATAACCTCATAAAAAATTCAAATAATACCAGTAAAACTACATGGAATATAATAAATGATGAAATGGGTAAATGCAAAAAAATCATGTAGATGGAATAACTTTGGTGGAGAATGGCCAGAAAGTTACTGACCCTAAATTGGTAAGTAGCATATTTAATGAGGGTTTTATAAACACTGCTTCTAATCTGAGAAAAGATATCCCTGATAAAATGTCCCAACCCCAAATGGCAGCAGAAGATTCTGTGAATGGGGAAATGTTTAACAAAGTTTTCCGTTGTGTTCCTGTTGATGAAAAGGATATATTAAAGGTTGTTGGAGCTTTTAAAATCAAGTAGATATGATGATATTCCATTAAAACTAATAAAATATTCAATTACATCTATGGTTAAACCGGTAGTACACTTAATAAATTCTTCGCTTATCTCAGGCATTTTTCCTAAGGAACTCAAAATTTCCAAAGTTATCCCTGTTTTTAAAAAAGGATATAGAACTGACAAATTAAATTATCGTCCCATCTCAGTACTTCCGGCATTCTCGAAAATTTATGAGAGGGTGATGTACAACCAAATTGTTTAATATTTGGTAGAAAATAACTTGTTTGATGACCAACAACATGGTTTTAGGAGAGGGAAATCAGTAGTAACAGCATTAGTTGATTTCATTGAATCAATTATTGAAGCAATTGACAGAGGCGATAAATTAGTTGGTATACTTATGGACTTGGCAAAAGCTTTCGATACAATTTCACATGTCCTTCTATTAAAAAAATTAAAACAAATGGGGATAAGTGGAGTTGCTCTAAAATGGCTCAAATCATACCTGTCTGACAGATACCAATACGTTGAAATTAATTCAATAAAAAGGGGCAAAATAACAATTGTAAAATCCAAAATGTTGAAAATTGAGCATGGTGTCCCCCAAGGATCAATTCTTGGGCCACTTGTTCCTTTGCTACTTGCATGGAATGCCTAATGTATTAGCTAACTTAAACAATAGTAATAGTGAACTGGTTATCTATGCTGATGACACAAACATGGTTGTGTCTGCAGCTAATCAGGATGATCTAGAAATAGGCTGCCAAGTACAATTGTCAAATCTTCATAATTTTTTTCAAAATATTGGTTTAACCTTAAACATTCAGAAGATCAATATCTCCTTTAGTACAAAACAAAGACATAATTTAGTAGAACAGTCAATAAACCTTAATGGGAATAATTTAAATAAAATAAAGAGTACAAAATTTCTGGGTCTTCAGGTTGATGAAAATCTAAGTTGGGACAACCATATAAACTATGTTATTGGGAAAGTCAACTCTGGATTATATGCTTTAAAAAGAAAGTCGTATCTTTGCACCTTGCCAGTTTTAAAACTTGTGTATTATGCAAACATTCACTCACATTTATCCTATGGTTTATGGTGCAAGTATACATACACATTTGGAAAGAATACTCTTATTGCAAAAAAGAGCACTTAGAATAATGTTAAATCTTAAATATTATGATCATGTTAGAGAACACTTTACAAACTTAGAGATTCTAACAGTATATTTTTGACTGCATTTTGTACATAAAAAATAATGAAAATGAACTGACATTCCGAAAAGACATACATAATACCAGAGGGAAAAATGAAATTCACATACCACAACATAAATTAACATTCTATAATAAAAAAACTTCTTTTATTGGGACAAAATTTATAAATAGCTTGCCAAATGATCTAAAAAATGAAGGAAACTTAAATATATTCAAAACTAAACTTTTCTTGCTATCTAAGCCATCATATTCACTGGATGAGTTCTCTAAAAGATTAGACACTTAGTTAGTGGCTAATACCAATATGTAATAACTGTTTTACTGTATTTTTGTATTAGTTTATAGATTTGCATTGAATTGTGAACTATTGGGACACTATTTACTGTACCGATGTACACGAAAATAAAAATGATTTGATTTGATTTGATGTTTAACAATTTCACAATTTGTCTCCTTGATAAGCATGCTCCCTTGACCACTAAGAGGGTCACCAAGAAACCAGCCCCATGGATTAATGACTACTTACGTCAACTACAGAGGTTAAGGAACATTGC
Organism: Stictocephala bisonia; assembly: GCA_035578905.1. Lineage (NCBI taxonomy): Eukaryota > Metazoa > Arthropoda > Insecta > Hemiptera > Membracidae > Stictocephala > Stictocephala bisonia. Next base: position 60,703 of record JAQJVL010000738.1, read on the forward strand.
TTTTCGTAGTGCTAAAAGAACTAAGTCATCTGACGATTGGGCGGAGTATAAAAGACTGAGGAATAAGACTCAGCAACAATTTCGCAATGCCAAGATACGATTCTATTGTAGATCTTTCTCTGGTGCCATATGTACTAAAGGCTTGTGGTCTAAGGTCAGGGAGCTAGGCATTGGTAAGACCAAGAGTGGCAAACCTGTTTCCCTTGATCTTAATATCGTAACGCTGAATGCCACTCCTCTTTGTCGCCCTGGCCATCAGTTCTTTTTCACCCCGGTGACTGAGGCTAATGTGCTTGATGCTGTGATGAGGATGACTAGCAACACAGTCGGAACTGATAAAATCCCTATTAAACTTCTCAAACTTTTACTTCCAGCAATACTGACTATGATTACAGCTACTTTCAATAAATCCTTAACCACATCTACCTTTCCGTCTGAGTGGAAATCTGCTATTGTGCACCCTCTACAACAAGTTTCGTCACCTCAAGTTGCATCAGATTTCAGACCTATCAGTATCTTGCCAGCGTTGTCAAAATGCCTCGAAAGGTTAGTCCATCGTCAGATGTCATCATTTATAGAGAGTGCTGGATTATTGTCAAATTTCCAATCTGGATTCCGTTCAAGATTCAGTACTTCCACTGCCCTTCTTAAAATTACTGACGATGTCCGCTCTGCTATTGACAAGTCCCTACTTACCATCTTGACCCTATTTGATTTCTCTAAAGCTTTCAACTGCGTTTACTATCCCCTTCTTTATATAAAAATGCTCTCTGGTGGTTTTTCTTATGGTTGTATTGAATGGGTCAGGTCGTACTTGACAGACCGTCGGCAGTGTGTAAAGGCAGACAACAGAACATCTGACTGGAAATTGGTGACTAGAGGTGTGCCTCAGAGTTCTGTGCTTGGGCCACTCTTATTCTTACTCTACAGTAACGATGTTACTACTGTTATCACTTTCTGCAAATTCCACTTATACGCTGACGACCTACAAATATATACTCAATTTACTTTGAAAGACTTGCCTACTGCCGTAACTAACATTAACTGTGATATCCAGTCTATCACAAATTGGGCTGTCAAGCATGGCTTAAAGCTCAATGAGGCCAAAACCCAAACGATATTGTTGGGCTCTACTAGACTCACTTCTAACATTGACCTGACAAATATACCAAAACTCAAACTTAACAATACAGAATTACCGTTTTGTGACAAAGTTAAAAACCTAGGACTTATTATGAACAAAAACTTGAACTGGACTGATCAAGTTGCTATAATGTGTAATGGAGTGTTTGCTGCTATACACACTTTGAAAAGATTTGCCATGTTTTTCCCTCTTAATGTCAAGGTGTTGTTGGTAAAGACTCTAGTTTTCACTCACTTTAATTACTGTGATACTATAATCAATGACATGTCTGTTGAGCTCGCAGAAAGATTACAGCGTGCCCAAAACTACTAATAGATTTATTTTCAACCTGAGGCGAAGGGATCATGTTACTCCATTTTTCTACCAATTATCCATCTTAAAGTTAAACAATCCTCGACAATTTCATATCCTTATTTTGTTGTACAGTATTCTTCAAAACCAAATTCCTAATTATCTGTCAGAGCAGTTTGTTTACCTGTCACAAGTTGGTGTGCGTAGAACCAGACGTGGTGAGTTAATGTTAGCTATTCCAGTTCACCGCACCACCACTTTCAACAAATCATTCATTGTCTCCGCGTGCAGGCTCTGGAATGCTCTGCCTGATAATATCAGATCCATCGATAAGCGCACTAGGTTTGGGGCGGAGGTGAGGTGCTATCTGCTGCGGGCCTCGCGGGAGTAGTGGCTGGTGGCGCTGTGGCTTGGTGGTGGCGGTAATGAGTGATTGTGCCGAATGAATGTAGTTTTGAATAAATGTATTGAATAACTGTAGTTTTGTTTGAGATAGTCGAAATATTTTTAAGTTTAAATATAATATTTCACATTTTTTGACTTTATATGTTTTACTTCGTACGTTGTAATTTCTATTTTGTATTTCCTTGTAAATGTTATTTATATTTATATCAAGAGGGCTTTGCAGGCCTAACTTCTCCTCTTGAATATGAATAAAGACATTTTTTCATTTCATTTTCATTTCATTTACATAGTAATTTTCAGTTAAATTATACTATATAAACGGAGAATTTTGAATGGGAGGAGAAAAAATTGGGAGGAGAAAAAGAAATATGCATTTTTCCCTCGAATTTGGCTTATATTTGTGGATGAGGTTTTTTCAGTTTTTAACAAGAAATAAGACTTCTCAAAATTTATTACCAAACTTTATTCATTCTACAACACTATAAAATTTACATATGAAACAGAATTAATTTAATCAATCCCATATCTTGATTTACTTTTAACATAAAACTTAGAAACTGGAATTATTGACTTTGACATTTATAGAAAACCTACTCAAAATTATAGATTTACTATGAATAGTTAATTCCATCCACCATCTCAAAAACGAGCTGTCTTTAACTCTTAGACTTTTCAACAAACCATTATAAAAAGAAAATTTAAAAAAAGTTTTAAAGATAAAAGAAATTGCTCAATTCAATGACTACCCAACTAAATTAATTGACATTATCATTCAAAAGAAGAAAATATCGATGAATAAAAATAAAAGAACTACTCATAACACCAATTGATTCTAAAGAAAATTCTATCAGGAAATCCGTTTGTTACAATGAATATTCTGAGAGAACAAAGAAGATATTCAAAAAACATAATATAAATTTATCGTTCAGAACAAGTCATCAAATAAAAAACCTATTGGAAAACCCAAATAAAAAAATAAATGAAGAAGATAAATCTGAGTTATACAAAATTATTTGTGATAAAGTATATATTGGGCAAAAAAAAAAAAAAAAAAAAAAAAAAAACAAGGTTAAAATAAAACACAGCAAATTTGAAGTATGGACAGTGTGAAAAATCAGCAAAGGCCAAACATGCACTAGAAAAAGGATATAACTTTTCAAAATTTGAAAGTTCTGAATCAAGTTAACAAAAATCAATTATTAGATACGTCAGAAACATTCTACATGAGCAAATTTAATACACTAATTGGTATATTGGAGATATAGGACATCAGCAAACTTACCTTAGAAGATAAGTTCACTAACTCCAGAGTAGTAGTAACATACACAAAATAAACACATAATCACACAAATTTTCAGTGCCACTGGCACTTTCTTCAGGTGAGTGGGAGAGAGCTAATTGTAAATAATGAACATCCTCCTATTCAAAATTCTCCGTTTATATAGTATAATTTAACTGAAAATTACTATGTATTCATATATTATAGGTTAGGTTAAAGGGCACTAGGCCAGGAATTAGTATATTAAGAGAGATAGGACATCAGCAAACTTACCTTAAAAGACAAGTTCACTAACATCAGAGTAGTAGTCACAAACACAAAATACACAAAAGCTCACAAATTTTCAACACCACTGGCATTTTCTTCAGGTGAGTAGAGGGAGAGAGAGAGAGCTCTCTCTCTCTCCCTCTACTCACCTGAAGAAAATGCCAGTGGTGTTGAAAATTTGTGAGCTTTTGTGTATTTTGTGTTTGTGACTACTACTCTGATGTTAGTGAACTTGTCTTTTAAGGTAAGTTTGCTGATGTCCTATCCCTCTTAATATACTAATATGTATTCATATATACACACTTTAAATTTAATTTTTTTTTTAATCTACCATATGTTTAAAATATTTACATTATTATATTTTGTAAACAAATGTTTTTAAATTAGTGATGTCAGAAGATGCCTATATTGTAAGCGAAAGGCTTCACAGAATAAATCATTTTATTGGAATATATGAGAATTTTAAAATTATTTTCAATTTATAATCTTCCAATAAAGAACTCAAAGAAGAGATGGATTTACTTATATAACCTACATTTTTAAGTTTTCTTTGATATTATTGTTATTGTGCTTATCAGAGAGTACATGTTCAACAAATTGGTTTTCATATTTGTCTTGTAACTTGTATATATTATTGGTCGAATATGTTCTTTAAATCTTGATTGGCAATATCAACTCTGTGTTTCCAATAGAAATGTATTACACTCTGAACAATTGTTTTTGTTTATGCCAGATTTGGTATAGTCGTTTGATTTACGGTTGAAAAATTTAACAAATGGCTTTATTAAGTATGACTTGACTTCTTCACTTTAGAATTATCTCGAATTAGTGAGTCTTTGAACTATGCTCAACACTGTCTTTCCTTTTTCGTCCATAGCAGAAACAAAATAAAAATCTGCTTCAAAAGACTGGAAAATAAAATTGAATAAATTATATATAAAGACTAAATGTTAAGTTGAACACATGAATGATTTGATTAATACTGTGATATTATAACTCGGGAAATTTATACACTTTTCCTTGAAATCCTGGATTGAACTTTCTGGACACTGTTTTATTAGCATTTCATTTAGAATAATCGATAAATATTAATAAGCTTTATTAGCATTTCACTTAGAATCATCAAGAAAAAAGATTAAGTTTTTTTTTATTAGTAATTTTATAAATAATTGCTATACTTATTGGAAGTACATGGGATTTTGTTACCATATTGGTGGCAATGAAATCTTCATTTATTCACTATATGTCTTCCTACATCAATGTTAAGGAGAGATTCTGAGTGATCAGAAGTAGTTTGTTTCACTTCGTTCCCTCTCCTACATGTTTATTATAACAATGTGAATTGTTCTTTTGCACTAGTAGGTTCTGTTTTTGTTTTAAAGTATACTATCATTTTGATTTTTTGATTAAAATAGTTTATGTTTAATATTTAGTAAAGCAGCTCCTGTTCCAATTTTAACCTATGTATCCTATCTTAACTCTGACGCACAGTTAAACAGTCATGAAGTTAGTGGGGAATATGAAGTCATGAGTATGTTATAGAATTGAATAGATAAATAGCCCCGGTTTTAAGAGAACCTAAAGAATAGTTTCCAGTTTTTCTGTAAACATTATTATGAATATCTTGAGATAGCAAAAAATAAATTATTTACGTACAGAAAAGATTAATTATTACAGAATTTTGTCAAAACACTTTTATCAAAGATAATTTAGTTTCGATAGGAAAAACTCATTACCAAAAGACTTCCAAGATAAATACTTGTATTTTACAGGTGATGCTCTCAATTTAATTTATAGAAAACCAAAAAGTTAAATATATTACTAACTAAATTATAAATGTTATTTACTTGGCCCATACAATAAATAGTAGAAATAGTTTCTCAGTGTTTGGTTTACCTTTGTTTAGGCAACACCATCACCTAAACCGTCCAGTATTGAAGGCAGTAATGGTCTTCAGCAGTACAGATGTTATGTGTGTGGGACCCAGAGCCCTCGTGCCAACATGGAGTGGCTGTCAACAGAGGCTGAAGGTATGAACTCTCATGCCATGCATTTCCCCTGTCTGAGAACAACAGCCTCAGCATGGGAGAATACACGGGTGGATTCCTGGGGACGTGTCCTGACGTGTACTACCTGTAGCAACCACCTGGCTCGTCAGTGGGAGAACATGGAAGCGGAAAGGATACCTTTAGAAAGGAGAAGGTGAACTTATGTACATATTTCTGATGGCATATGTGATTTAAGTTAAAAATAATCATTACACCTGTCATTATTGGGAGAGTCAAACTTAAAATAGCTATTAAATGATGATTAGCAGTGGATTTAAATATATTTAATATTTACACCATATATATGGTAATTAAAAGCTTAAACGCAAATTTGGTAAAATGTAATTTATTGCGTTGAATGTGTTATATTTTAGTATCAAACTAATGGTTTGTGGATCAGGTACGATGTGCCCAATTGCAACCAGAATGGTGTGTCTCCTGTGCCATCCTCGGCAGCAGCAGCAAACAGCTCCTCCATCTACTGTTTCCTCTGTGGGCTTCATAGTGACCTGACCTTAGCTCGAGTTCTCTACAGCAAGTCCCAGGTGATTTACTGATAGATTGATTTTCACCTTGACATCATTTAAACAAACACTTTATATATTCTGAATAATGGTTTCAATAACACTGTACATGTATGGGTGGGTGGGTGGATCAATAACACTGTACGTGTATGGGTGGGAAAATAAAACTCTACATGTATGGGTGGGCATGATATTGACATGGGTACAGTGATATTGACCCACCCGCTCACTCATACACATACAATGGTATTGACCCACCCACCCATACACGTACAGTGATATTGACCCACCACCCATACACGTACAGTGGTATTGACCCACCCTCCTATACATGTACAGTCGTATTAACCTACCCATACACGTACAGTGGTATTGTCCCATCCACCCACCCATACACGTACAGTGATTGACACCACTCTATGTGAATGAGTAGGCGGGTAGGTCAACACCACTGTATGTGTATGGGTGGGCGGGTGTGTACCCCCCAGCACTCCCGGCTGTGTGTTCTTCAATTGGTAGTTGTGCATTGAAAGAATTTGGAAAAGAGACATAAGAAAATTAATTGTTCTTGTTATTGATTCAAGAAAATACTCAATACTCGCTACATCACGGTGAGGAGGTCTATATACTGCGAGAACAAGATAAGGTGATACGTCTAATTCAATTTTGATCGCAGCTTACTCACAAGAGTTCTCTGAGCAAAACCTGGAAACATCAGCGGGATAGCATTGTATATTATCTCTAGTACCATACTTGGACAGTGGTATTCATTCACAATACTTGATTGTTCAACAAATTGGCTATATAGTAGAATAACTTCCATGTTTGCAAACAGTTTTATTAATTTTGTCTTTGAACCGTAGGTATACAAGCTTTGCTCGTTAATATTTACTTTGTTTTAAAAAATTTGTGATGAATCCTTTTCTTCAAAAGTTGGATTTTTTGCTTATCATTTTATATTAGGAATATATTGATTCTTGGTTCCAAAAGCAGTTTTCAGTAAAGAACGATTAAGTAGGAATTGAATTCTCGACTGTTAAGTAGGTCTACAAGTTATTCAATCCATAGACATTTTGTTTTACTATGTCTATGGATTGAACATTTTTATTTATATTATATTTTTAACATCATAATCATTCGTTATGGCATTGATTATGATGTTAAAAATTGAATTGTTAACAATAGTGTCAATAAGTGTTATGACGCATTCACAAAACACAGCAATTGGAAAGATCAAATGAATTGAAAGAGAATATGCTTCAAAAGTTCTTTCAAACTTTTGAAGCAATTCGAAAGGAAATTGAAGATCAAAATTCAGGGTTTTGACTTGCTATAATAATAATCTCTTAATGGTGGGAGGATCGTCCTATCGTATGGGAGGTATACTGATATACCACCACCAGTTTCCTCCCCACACCAGTTTTAATTACCACTGCAACAACATCTCCTCTATAGAATTCCGGAATGAGCCAACTATCGATGCCTGCAACCAAAATGGCCGTCTGCGGTTTCAGTCCACCCAATCCCCCAAAGAGGCTATATGTAGGAATATTAAGACCCCTAATACATAATCCACGGTTCCTGTATCAGAGCAATCCCTCTTTCTCTTATAGTTCTAGCTAGTATAGTAGAGGCCTCAATATTATGATTGAGGTTGGCTTGTAAAAAACTCATCATATCCTCAGTCCAGCACTTCAATCCTCGGTCCCCCTCTTCCTCTGGGTAGCCCAAGCCTCTTCTTGTCTCTTCTATCGAGACAGTAGCTTTCCCTGAAACTCAAACAGAGAGTTAGTGCCTAAAAAGTCAAGCCTTAACCCTTCATCTATCTGAGTTCTTATCATCTTATTGAGAGGAGTTTCCTGCGGGCAGTATGGATTCTCCATGCCGATTCCATAGTATAGCTTCCTCTGCTGGGCTTCCATCACCGCCAGTGAGGCAGAGTCCACTGTGACCTAGGTATCTCCTTGCAATCCAGTGTCCTCCACAACTATGTCTGGGGGCCTGGGTTCATATGGGAGAGTCTTTTCAGATAAGTCTCTGTGCTTGCCGGGGGACCCGGGACCCAGAGAAATATCTTTTTAAAGCTAGGAAGTGCATCCATACCTACTACCTTCAGTACGGATCCGCCCCGTGACTTGATTTCAGGATTGGTGGTCTTCACCCAGTCCACAGTGGACTGGTCTTCACAGACCACCACGACAGCGCCTTTCGACGGGTACATGTCTCGGAATCCTGGCAGCCAGTCCCTACCAAAGAGCCTGTCTACCTCCGAGCCCTCAGCAACCTTTATATCCCGGAACTGTGCCTCCTGATCGATTTTTGTCAGAGGGAAACCTTCACTGACAATGACCAACCTCTGCCACTCTGGCATAGGAAGCCTTTGGGCACTTCTTTTCTTTTTCTGTTTTTGGAGTGGTTCCCTGGGGCCTAGGCTTTTTCCTAGGTTGACCCTGGGTCCCTTCTCCAGTCCGGGAGGATTTTAAGTCTGGTTGTTCCGACAAATCATCCCTACCACGCTTAGTGCCGGTTTTCCGAGCCTCAACTGGGTTCCCTGACGTGCACTGTAGGTTGCCTCCAGCGCCTGTCTGGTTCGTCGATGCCTCTGGCACCAGATCCCCGGTTTCGCCTTCCTCCTTCTCCTTTTCTCTGCCCCACTGGGCCTTTTCCTCTTACCTGGAGGATCTGCCAGTGTTCCAGGTCCAAGTTTCCCCGGATCCTGAGCCACTGATGTCCCCTCCCCCTTCTCCCCCAGATTCAGCGAGTCCACACATTCCTGCAGGGCTTGCACCTCTAGGGAGGGAGGGTGTGGAGAGGATGAGGGAGACTCTTCATCCTCATCCATGTAGAACTGAGACTCACATGCAAAGACCTCCTGCGTGATCCTAAGTCCACCAAACTCGCCGCCCTTGTCTGTTCCACCACTGAGCTGGGCTGCTCAATCACCTCTGGCACGTTTGAGACATTCACTTCTTTGCGTGTGCTCATGTTTATTCTGTGGGGAATTTATATATGTGTTGTGGGTGTGTGTGTATGTCAGTGTCGGATGTCCCAAGGGCCATCCATATTCCTTTTGCCACTTCCCCACGAGCATATCCACGCCCCCAAGGGCCCCTTTGGCCTCGAAAGTATCCTCCTAGCCCGTCTACACGGTCCCATCCAGTCACCATCTGGCAATGTAAACAGGATCGGGATTTTTGCCAGTTGATAGGGCAGCCACCATATGCTGGTGAGGCCAGATCGGGCCCCTGTACTATCTGGCAGCCCGGTGTGCCATCCCGGTTTTAACAACTGTACCCTCAAGAGCCACGGGTCATGGTACCCGCAGTTTGGCAGCTCCATTCCTACTTCTAGCCCCTGAGACATTGTCATGTACTGTTGTGTGTTGGGTGTGGTGGTCATGTACTTGTGTGTGAGTTCAGGGTCCGCGGAGTCACTACTCCCGTCAGCTGCACACCTCATTTGCCCCTGCAGACCTCGGTCCCAGACTGCTTAATGGGTTGCCCCTTATTGGCAGTTGTCCACACCATCAAAGACAAAGTGGAATGTTTGCTATCCACCACCTGCGATCCGCCCAGTAGCTGAGGCTCGCCTTGGGTATTTACTATGGGAAGGTCGGTTCTTTACAGTGATCCGAATCAATTGGTTCGAGTCAGTAAAGTGATCTGTTCAAATGACTGTTATTGATTGACCTGTTTGACTAAACGATTTTGCTTATGTGAACGAACATTGGAATGTAGGTTTATTCAGTTTTTGTTCATGTGTCTTAATCAGCGTTTCCGTTGTGAGCCAGATTTGCTTTGGTTGGATCATCGGATCTCAGTGTTGGTAACGGGTCCAACTTCAATGGATCTTTTTGAGCATCGTGATTCGGATGTGTTTGTTCACTCAGAAAATGAAATGAAATATGCTCTATCTAGCCAAAGTTGGGACCATTAGGTCCTCTCTTGGATTATAATCTAGGTGCCCAGTTTAGCACTCTAAGGTTTTAGTCTAGATTTATCACAACTGCCGCTAAGAGTAGAAAAGAACCTGCCTCACTAACAAACAAACAATTTATTTCCCTCCCCTCATAGCCCCCTCCTGCCCCGCCCGCAAAGTCGACAAAAGGACATAACATCCTCTTTAAAGTAAACTCTAGCAATGAAGTTTATATAGATATATAAAATAAATCTACTCTTTTAGCTAAAGATGACTATATAAATTTGAACAAATATCATTTATAGAAATATAATTGGTAATACTTTTATATATATATATATATATATATATATATATATATATATATATATTAGATTTACTATTAACTAGGTTCGTAGTAACTTTTGTTCCCTATATTCTCAAAATTTTAATATAATATATTCCATGGTTTATTAATGAGTTAAGCATCAAAAAGCCCAACTTAGTAACTTTAGGCAGTCATATCTCCAGAAAGACAATTTTCCCTTAACATATTTATTACTTACATGGAGACTAACGATTTTATTTGAATAAATGTCATAAATAATGTTCGATCAAACACCCTTAACCTTTATGATTTGGTCATATGAACAGGTTGTGACTGAACGACACATCTTCTCCCCAACTCTCATCTGTCACTTTGTAACTTCACTGCCACACCATAATTAATAAATTACATTCCACTAAATTTTTTTTTAATAAAAAAAACATAGACATATTTTTGTAATCTTCTCACTTTGATTTGTGAAATGACCATGAATGTTAATTAAGACAGTGTTATCGAGATCAAACTATATAGTCATTTACATCTTATAATTACCATTGAAAAAACTCTCAAATGGAATTCCTGATCATTAAAAAATTTCCTTCTCGCAAGATGAGAATTTCTCAAATTTCAGGACCTGTCCATCCCTACTCTGAATAATGAATTGTAGCTGAGTAATTATGTCAGCTTTAATCGTAAAGTTGTCAAAAAAATGTTTGAAATTTATGGAAGTGTTTATTAATAAAATAAACGTGATACATAAAGATATCATCACTCACGTGATACGTAAGTTTTGTATATCATAGTCTATACAGTCAGGTTGTATTACTCGGACCCTACTGCCATCTAATTGTGTACTGTTTATAGTATTTAGAAAAATATTGTTAGGTCTGTAGCATTTAATTAAATAGTGCAGCAAATTCACACTTAATGTATTCAAATTTGCTGTAGAGACATTCATTGATGAAAAAATACAAATTCAATTGAAGAGAAGGTATCCTTTGATATCGGCAGGTAAATTACACGGGATGTTCCTAAGTTTATCAAACAAATTTATATTAATAGTTAATATACCTGTCTCTGTAGTAATCAAAAGGTATAATTATTTAAAGGCATAGACGAATTTCTACAAGGCAAGAGCAAAGTTCCATAATTTGCTGATATCTTAACATTCCTGTTAAAAATACATATTATGAGTCACTTATAATGTTTCTTGTAACCAACACATGGATTGTACAGGGACGCAATGCACCTTATTTTCCGTGGCTGGTGTCACATAGCTCACCTGCTAACGCTGAACAGCTGCGAGAGGATGGTAGCGCCCTGGTCTGTACTTTCTGTTATCATTCGGTGCTGGCACAGTGGCGGGCCAGAGGTCAAGCCGCACCTGATACTTTCCGTTACAACTGGCGAGATTACAGCTGCTACGTTTGTGGCATCACTACCTACCGATTACGTGTACGTGCCCTCCCAGTCAAGGTTAGTGATAGGAGGAATATTTTCATATTATATTTAAATTCTACAAATGTATACCATTTATTCTACTTAATATATCATCATATTTTAAATATAATTATTATTGTACTTCACTGCGAAATTCAAGGCCCCTACACTGCTTCATACGCTTTTTCCAATCTGCCTTTTTTTTAATTGATTAATTTTTAGAAAAATATACACTTGTTTTTTAAAGTCCTGAATAAAGTCAGTGTCTAATTGGTGTAGATATCATTACTTTTCCTTTTTTTTTCATCATGTTGCATTATTTTTACTAAGTACTTAAATTCTTTTGTCAGCGATGACAGCTATGTCGTTAAAGCAGTTTTATCAAAAAGCAGTACAAATAATTTCAAAGACCAATATTTAAACAATGTATTTCTGGTTGATCGTTCTTTGCTCATTATGCCATTTGTTATGCAATATATTGCAGGTAGTGGTGTTATAATATATTGTAACTGTATAAAATATTTTACATTTTAATATTATGTACAGTACTTATTGAATGCTACTTACTTATAAAATGTATTTAGTGTGAAGGTGTTTTGTGTACACATGTTTTCAATTTTTGAAAAGTTTGTTAAATTCTAATGTAAGATAAATATTATTGTTACGTTCTATATAAGATAAGTTAGGTTTATCTAAACACATATGTTCTGATAATATTCTCCAGTGTTGAAATAAATATTAAATGCAATTTTTCTTCATTGTACGATTAATTTTCTGAGACTCTTATACATATTTACTTACAGGTTTCTTTTTTGCAAGTTTTCATAATGACAGTATTAGCAATGTAGCTTCTTAGAAATGTATTTGTATTTTTAATAAAATGTTAGTATAAAAAGGAGGAAAAAAGAAAGGGAGAGAGAAAACTATACCAGCTATGGGTATGAAGGAGGCTCGGTTTTCTTGTTTATTTATATGGACATCACTTAAATCATTTTTAATGTCGTTTTGCCAAATTATGGTGTTGAAGAAGACCTTTGCATATTTCTATCAATATGCTACAATCCTGAAGTTCAGTAACTCTCAAACTCGTTAATACAATCTTCAAGTACCAGCTCTTTACTTTGTTCAGAAAAATCTTGGTTCCAGCATATTATCTATGTTCTATGAGCTCCCAAAAATGATAAATGCAGAGTCAAACCACTTGAGTTTCAAAGTCTTAGTGAAATCTTTCTTAACAAATGTTTGTACATCATCCAGAAATTCATGACTGGTGGTTCTTAGTTGGTTTGATATAAGGGGAGTTATTAAGGTTCAGCCTCTATACAGTAGATTCTGATTATGTTTATTATGTAAATGTGTATTATTTTTATATTTGTAGTAATAGTATTTGCCATGATGATTGTAAACTTGTTGATATGATAAGTGCATGTAATATGTTAATTTTGTGTCAAATAAATGTGCTACGGTACAGTAATGAATCATTACAACCTAGACTTACCACTGGGTTTAAAATATAAAAATTTAAAAATTAATACAGTATTTTTTATCGACTTATAATGAAGAGAAATTATAAAGCTACTGTAGTAGTTGTTTGAGTTTTTAGTACCTTCAGACTATTTAGTACTCTCTCAGTGGCTGTAGGCTGTAAAACTTTGGTGAAATTCCTACTTTCCTTTTTAAAGGGAATAAAGAACTATTCTTAAATATTCTTCTATAGATCATAATATATTTACAATTTCATTGGTTTTTAATGAAAAATATAAGTTCATAGGTCTAATATAATTAAATTTATAGGGTTAGTTTTGATATAATGCTTGTTTTTGTTGAATATAATTCATAGTTCAAGAGAGAGTATTAGGATGGGAAAGGTTTAAGTGCAGTTCATAGTAATGGTGATAGCTTTTCTTCTTGTCTGTTTGTACCTAGTGGGCTTTGGATGTGTTTTTCCTTAACCTAAATGCTTTTGTTAAAGTATTGCCTGCCAAAGTTAGTTCAGGACCAAAAAAGCTTCCAGTCTTAGGAGAACGTTTTACTGTGTCATTATACAGAGGTTTATGGTGCATAGATCGGTTAAATTACAACTCAGATTTTCATTTATTAGGAGTCTTTCTAAATTCTTCGATTCCCTTATCTGTCATATGTTGTTGTAGCCTGGGTTTATGAGACTTTAAAGACAGGACATTTCGTCTTTAAAAGAGAGCGCTAAGAGCTGTTTTCAAAAAACCTTAACGCACGTCTTACAGGTTGTTGTTTAAATACAATAGCATTTTAACTTTCCCTTCCATTTACTTATTCATCTTTTCCAGACAAATTATCAACAATCCAGTTATAACCTCAGAGACCTTAATATTTTAAAGCCAGCAAAACACAAAACAAGTTTCTTTGAAAGGCAACTCCTTTACAACGGCATTCAGCTGTACAGTGCGTTACCACTATCTATCAAGACTTGTGATGGTGGGCACTTTGGGAAAATGTTGAGGAATGTTTTGTCAGAGCACGTTTTTTTGTAGCATTGGGAAATTCCTGAATTTTCAGACCTAATATTGTCTAATTAAGTATTGTTACTTTTAATCTGTTTAAAAGTTAAACTTTTTTGCACATAACTTTATCACAGAAATGTACGTTATTTTATCTATGACTAATTTAACTTTTATCTTTGAGTATGCAAGTAATTTAACTTTATTTTTTCTATTGACACTATTGTACAGATTTTCTGTGTACCAATAAAGGATTTATGATTTGATTTACAATTGTAAAAACACTAGGTAACACCCCTGCACGCTTAGCGTGCCAACCCCGACGCGCGCTGCGCTCTATACACCTTGGCCTTGGGCCTCTGCATGTGACTTTTAACTTCAAATAATAGTAGATTAACTGTATGATTTTTTCCTTTTTAACATTTCTGAAAACAACTGATTAATTTGCAACTGTAAATAATGTATGTTTCAGTTTATATAATGAAAGTTAATCATAATAATATTGTTGAAATGTTTTTATTAGTTAGTAATCTATGTCAGATATGATTTAGTGTTTGATAGAACACTGTGTATCTGAGTTAATATCAGGGTTTTCAGAGTTATTAGTTTTGCAGTCATGCATGTGTCCATTTATCCATATTCAGTTGTTTAGTCACTGAGGAAGGGGCGAGAGGTCCCATATAGTATTTCATAAACTTTATCTTTATTGTTGTTGTAGCATGAATCTTTATAAATTTCATTAGGCATGCTACTTAACTTTCACCAAAATCCTAAGATCTAGTGCCCTAAAATTAACCTGTAATGTTATATTTAGTAATATGTATAAATAAAGCATGTTCCTTATCAAATTTAATTCTCATTAAATGGAGCATATTATCTGCTGATATCCTTTATCTCCAAAGTCCATTTTTCTACTTCATATAAAAAACCTCTGGGTTCACTTAGATGAACAGTTTTATGCTGTAACTGTAATGTTTCCCTTTATGTATTTTGAATGAAAGCAGTTTCGATCACAAAATTATCTCGCAAAGTCTTCTTGATGAATTGTAAATATAATAATTTTCTGTAAGCCACTTTAGTTCAAAATGATTGTCCAATTATGAATGCATGCATAGGACTTTCCATTTGTACGGTACCACCGGCAACCAGA
The DNA here is from genome assembly GCA_035578905.1 of Stictocephala bisonia. Taxonomy (NCBI): domain Eukaryota; kingdom Metazoa; phylum Arthropoda; class Insecta; order Hemiptera; family Membracidae; genus Stictocephala; species Stictocephala bisonia. The sequence continues at coordinate 75,953 of JAQJVL010000738.1, forward strand.
AGGATCCCTGCTTCTGGAAAATGGTGATTATGCAGTGGTGTGTTTGGACTGCTATGAGACTCTGAGGTCACAAAACAATGAGTATGAGCGTTGGGGTATGCCTTTAGACAAGCGGGAGTACAACTGGCTCACTCAACCACCTCCACCTGAGGACTCCCCTGAGGCTAAAGTGGCAAGGCTTCCCTCTGGCCAACGCTCTGAGAAACAGGTCAGAACTTTTACTCTCAAAGTACTCTAAAATATGTAAAATATGCTATTCTTGTCAAATTTGTATCAAAGTTAATCTAGTTATTTTGTATGACATCATTTTTTACAAACATTGTTCAAAGTTTGTATGGGTTCCAGGTTCCCACCCCTATCAGCCGACCAGTCCGCAAGAACTGCTCTCCCAAACTTCCAGAGAAGAGACCTGCGCCATCAAAACCAGAGCAGGGTAAGTCAAAATTTGCCTTAAAGCTATCAACATGTTACAGTAGAACCCCGCAAATCCGAACCCCACAAATCCGAATTTTCGGCAAATCCAAACTGACGAGGATCGGAAACTTTTTTTTTAACAAGTTAAAATACTGTATTCAGTAAATTTGGAGTCACAAAAACGAGAATGAAATAACAGACAAAAACGTAAAAACATAATTTTAATTTACAAAAACACCTTCAAACATCGTTAACATGGTTTATAATTGAACTTGAAATACAGTGAAGTACAGTATAGTACAGAATGAATACATGAATACAACGTTAAATAAAATACAGTATAAAAATATAAAAGATTAAGGTGTGTTCTTAAAGAACTCTGTAACTTTCTTCTGACGCATAGATGTGTAGCGACTAGAAGCGGCAATGTTAAGCCATCTACGCATAAACATTACGTCAGCTGGTAACGCAGCAGGGCTCTGCTCCACATATCGTAGAGCCACATCCAGGGCTTTAGTGGCATCTGCGTGTGACACTCGATCTGGTTGGGAAATTTCTTCCTCGCTTTCTTCGTCTTCATTAGGGCTTTGAGGTTGAACCAAATTTACGATTTCCTCATCATTGTATTCTTGGTGGCCATTATCGTCAACACCAACCCATTCTATACATCATTTTCTCCAGCTTCTTCACATCCTGGAAGTTTTTGAACGACATCTAGGAGGTCATTTTGTAGTGGAGCTTGAAAATGCTGTGTTTCTTCAAATTGTAAATCTGGCCACAGCTTCTTCCACGACTTTTTAATCAAAGTTTCAGGACAGTTGTCCCAGGCTTCAGCCACCCAATAAATTATATCTTTTATCGTGATTCTTTTCAGGATGTCAGTGATGGAATTTTCTTCATCTGATAGAAGTGTCCGTACCAAATGTTATCTATAATAAAGTTTTATAAACTGCAGGACACCCTGGTCCATTGGCTGCAATAATGGAGTGACATTTGGTGGTAAGAAAACAGCCCTAATTTCACTACATGTCAGTTCTTTTTCTGAAGGGTGTGATGAAGCATTATCAAGAAAAGGTTATTCAATACCACAGTCCGTGTATGGGTGGGCGGGTGGGTCAATACCACCGTACGTGTATGGGTGGGTGAGTGGGTCAATATCACTGTACGTGTATGGGTGGGCGGGTGAGTCAGTACCACCGTACGTGTATGGGTGGGCGGGTGAGTCAATACCACCGTACGTGTATGGGTGTGCGGGTGGGACAATACCACCGTACATGTACCCTGTTGGGTAGCCCCACTTCTTCATTGAATTTAGTCACCGAAGGAACAAATTGTTTTTCAAACCACTCCTTAAACAGAGCACTATTCATCCAGGCTTTCTTCTGATTTCTCTAAATACACAGGCAGAGCATCCATATTAACATCTTTCAAAGCGTGTGGCTTCTTTGAATTGCCAATAACCATCAACGGCAATTTGTTGGTTGCCACCACATTACAACAAGCCATTACAGTTAAACGTTGCTTGTTCATTTTAAAGCCAGGCGCATACGCTTCTTCGTTCGATGCTAGACTTTTACCAGGCAGTGACTTAAAATTTAATCCACTTTCGTCTGCATTATATATCTGTTGAGGTGAATAATTGTCTGTGATTGTATCTTTAAACTCTAGTGCAAATACTTCTGCAGCGGTAACGTCTGATGACAACTTTTCGCCTGTAATTGCGATGTGACGAACACCATGTCTATTTTTCCAGCGGTTTAGCCAACCATTGCTTGCAACAAATGATGAACTGCCATTCATACGCTCGTTAAGTTGCAAGGCCTTTTCTTGAATCAAAGGTCCACTTATAGGTACTCCCTTTTGCCTCTCCTGGCTAAACCATAGGAATACCGCATCATCAAGACGATCATGAGCCGATACAGAAGAATTGTGTCGCTTTTGCAATGTTTGTTCACTTGTACTGCCTGAAAACTTTTCAATTTTTACCCTATTTTTTTCCAGTCACTTATAGTGGCCTTACCTACTCCCAATTCCAAAGCTATCTTAGACGTACTTTCTCCTTTGTCTAATCGTTTTAAAACGTCCAATTTTTCTTTAATTGTACATGAGCTGTGTTTTCGTTTAGTGGCCATTGTAAAGCTTATATAATCAGTTAAACACTTTTCAGTTGAGGGCACTGTATTGTCTTTTGTTGCAGTGAACTAAAAGTAGAAACTGTGAGAAAACAATTTTACGTAGATCATAATACTGTATGGAAAAAATGGTAACTTTAATGTAGGCTATACTGTAGATCCGAACACCAGATCCTGTAGGCCTACAGTAAAATTGTTTTCTCACTTTAAACACTTGACACAAACACTCGCATAACAATTCACCACAAAGAAATTGATTCCCACTTTTGTAGGCCTATCGAAATGTAAACAGTATATTTTACCACCTACTATACTGTACTAATACAGTACAGGAGTGAATAATATTCACTACAGTATTAGTACAGTAGTAAAATATATTGTTATATTATATACAAACTAAACAAACTTCAATGAATTAACGAGACTAACGGCGGAGTATATACGACAACGGCACTGACTACACAAGACAGCTACTGAGCTACAACTGTAGGGAACTGTACGCCAGCGTTGCCAGGTAGAGGGGGAGTAGGTCAATGCCCTGTCGCCACGCCCTCAGCGCCACACATGACAGACGGCATCTTAAACTGTCAGTTAACGTTGAACAACTGTGCTAATGTTAGTACAGTAACTCTATACGCTATTTTTCGGATAATCCGAACTTTTCGGAATCCGAACAAGCTGTCCCCCCAATTATTTCGGATTTGCGGGGTTCTACTGTACTTCATTTAGCTATTTATTTGACCCCTGTATTGATGTAGATGTCGCTTTTCCAATTCCCTGTACACAGATTTGTTACTTGTAGTAAATGTAATTAAGTCTGCACTAACAGAGCTTATGAAAACTAATTATTTAAATGACTAGCTGTTTAATATTTCTCAATTTTTGCTAACATTTAAAATTCTTTAAACTGACTTAATTACCTCTTAAAACGTTTATATCCTCCT